>JASDQU010375010.1:39830-51010 GCA_032191745.1 Picea mariana | reverse complement strand
ACATGTGTGAAACCCAGAAAAGTGGCAGAGATGAAGATTCCAAGGCCAAAATTTCGTAATAGAAAATCCATTTAAAAAAAATAAGAAAAGTACTGAGTATTGTACATCTATGCTTAGAAATTGGATCCAGTTCTTCGATTGAAAACATTGAAGGTATCTGCAAAAAACACAGGCACGGGTTCCGTAGTATGCAAGATCATTGGAGTTTTCTCCTCGATTAATCATCCTCTGCTGAAATTGATATTTTTCAGAAGATTTTCCTAAGGAAGAAGACGAAGATGGTTGCAGGGCAAGTGGAATAGCCCTTAGCTGAAACCCGCTCTTCATAGTCGAAAAAAATTCAGTAGTACAACTTTCACGTGCAATTACAGAGGCCCAAATTAGCCCATTCTGGGTAGAAGGAGATGACTAGTAGGAAAATGTGTTGCAGTAGCGAAAGTTTTGCACCTGATACCCGAAAATGTTAAACAATATTTTTTTGGCTTGAAATATATCTCTGGAAGCATCAACATATGATTTCTTTACAGTCAAACTCTTCCTCCCAGAACGGAATAATTTGGAACTCTGGAATTCGTACTTTGGCGGTGCAAAGTGGTTGTTGCATTCACGGTCCATTTTTTTTCTGAAACTCCTTTTTGTGTTGTCATAACTGCGATCACCAAGCCAGGAAGGTCCATTCGTTATGGTTCATTTCAATTTGGGCCCAAGAGTGGGAATTTTTTTTGCATTTCCACCATCCATTGCCGTATCATTGCCCATCAAAACATCTTCTTCTGGCTTGGAATTCATGGCATAAAGTTATGTGACAAGTGTGACTGCAAGTGGGAGGCTCTTTGAGTAGCCAAGGTTGGCTTCAAATTTTTTGGCTTGAAATATATCTCTTGATGTACCAAGGGACCACCTCATTTTTTTCTCGTGGCCGAAGAGAGATGAATAGTAATAATATGCCCTAGAATAGTGGAACATGTGGCTAGTATGCCCCAATGTGTTGACTCTGTGTGTGGAGAGAACTGCTGCCACAAGTTATTCAGAATTTTCATTTGCTCGAGACGATGTTTGAAATGAAAATCGGGGAGGGATAATATAAGCCTCTGCAAAGTATGGTTTAATGCGTATCAATGGAATATCTCCTCGAGCCTTTCACTGATCAATGACAATTTTCAGGGTTTGTGCAGAATGAGTTGTGACCATCACAGCTCACTAATTGCACAATTAGAAAAAAGTGCGAAGGTGGCGGTGACGACGAAAAGACATTAAGAATCATAAATTTCTTAAAAGAACCAACCCATCGGAGGACAAAAAAAAAATATTGTGTCCCCTTTGAAATGAATAGTTGGAAAGGATAACATGCTTGTGCACAAATATTAGTTTAATTCGTACTAATGACAAATCTTCTTTGAAATTTTGGACATTAATGACAACTGTAATGGTTGCTACTGGATGGCTACTAGCATTAAAGCTTAATTATTGCATATGGAAAGCAGTCAAGCGGGTTACGAAAGAAAAACGGAAGAAGATATACCCATGAGACGTGAAGGCCCGATGGTTCTTTGCCTGGCGGATGGGTTCTCGGCTTGGCGGGCTGAAAATTGAGCGTCTATTGTTTTGTGTCCTACAAATAGAACCTACACATCCATGAGATACAAAATGATAGGCGGAGTTGAGGGTTGCTTGGTTCAACATTGCAGGTTGGTTTGTTAAACATGTACTTTTATAAAGTATGGACGTCAGATTGTATAGAAAATATCTGAGTCCGTGATTCCATACTTGGGCACTTTTGTTTCGCACGTTCGTGCCCTGGCGGGCTGAACATTGACTATCTTTTATTCTGTGCCCTACAAATAGCACCTACAATTTCACAATATACAAATTGACAGCAGGAGTTGTGGAGATGAGTTTCTATATAAAGTATAGACATGATATTTTATACATCATATGCGGATAGGTTATTCCATACTTCAACACTTTTTTTATCACGGGTTCGCAGCCTGGCGGGATGAAAAAATAATGAAGATTGTTCCATGTCCTACGAATAGCATGAAGATTTCCGTGATATACAAATTGATAGAACGACCTAAAGGTTTCTTGGTTGAACGTTGCATTTGTACTATTCTAGAACATATGAAGATTCTTCATTCCCTGTACTACAAATAGCAACCACATTTTCACGATATACAAATTGACAGAAGGACCTACAGGTTGCTTGGCTGAACATTGTATTTTTATTGTTCTAGAACATATGCGGATTCCCTATTCCATACTTGGGAACTTTTTGGGTCACGGGTTCGCAGCTTGGTAGGCTGAAAATTAATTATCTATTGTTCTGTGTTCTACATATAGTACCTACACTTCCGTGATATACAAATTTACAAGCGGGCTTCTGGACATAGTCTCTATATAAAGTATGGAATGAGATTTTATACAGCATATGTGGATTCCACATTCCATACTTACGCAGTTTTTGGATCCTGGATTCACGGCCTGGCAGGATTAAAATAGAGTCTTTGTCATTTTGTCTCCTACAAATAGCACCCAGATTTCTGCGATATACAAATTGATGGCAGGAGTTGCGGAGATGAGACTCTATATAAAGTATTGACATGAGATTTTATAGAGCATATGTGGATCCTTGTTTCCATATTTAGGTAGTTTCTTGATTGCAGGTTTGCAGTATGGCGGGTCAAAAAATGAGTCTCTATTGTTCCTTGTCCTACAAATAGCACTGAGATTTTTGCGACATACAAATTGACACGAGTCGCCACGGAATTCTTGGCTGAAAATTGCATTTGTTTTGTTCTAGAACATATGCACATCCCTCATTCCTTACTTGGAAACTTTTTTGGATCGTGGGTTTGCGGGCGGGAGGGCTGAAAATTAAGTATCTATTGTTTCGTATACTACAAATAACACTCAAACTTCCATGATATACAAACTGGCAGGCGGACCTGTGGAAATAATCTGTATATAAAATATGGAATGAGCTTTTACACAGCATATGTGGATCACTAATTGCATACTTAGGCAGTTTTTGGAGCACGCATTGGCGACCTGGCACACTGAAAATAGTCTATTGTTTCGTCGCCTACAAATAGCATCCAGACTTCAGCGATATACAAATTGATAGGTGGACTTGGGTTGCTTCGCTGAACATTGGAGTTTTATTGTCTCGTTGCGATCCCGTATCAATTTCATAGTTAGCAATTTTTTTTGATCGGGGGCTCTGGATCTATCCGCGACATATAAATTGACACGAGTCACTATGGACTACTTGGATGAACATTGCATTTGTATTGTTCTAGAAGATATGTGGATCCCTCATTCCATACTTGGGTAATTTTTGGATCGCGGGTTTGCAACCTAGCAGGCTCAAAATTAAGTATCTATTGTTCTATATCCTACAAATAGCACCCACACTTCCATGATATACAGATTGACATACGAACCTACAGACAAAGTCTGTATATAAAGTATGAAATGAGATTTTATACAACATATTTGAATCACTAATTGCATACTAATTGACAGGTATACTTGGGTTGCTTCGCTGAACATTGGACTTTTATTATGTCGTTACGATCCTGTATCAATTTCATAGTTAGCGATTTTTTTTTATCGGGGGCTTTGGGGCTGGCAGGTTGGAAATTGAGCATCTATTGTTGCACGTTGTACAAATACATTGTTATGCAACATATGTGGACCTACGGGTTTATTGGTTGGACTTTGCATTTGTATTGTTGTAGAACATATGCAGAGTCCTCATTCCATACTTGAGCACTTTTTGGATTACGGGTTGGCGGGCTGAAAATTAAGTATCTATTGTTCTGTGTTCTACAAATAGCACCTACACTTTTGCGATATACAAATTTACATGTCGTCTTGTGGATATAGCCTCTATATAAATTATGGAATGAGATTTTATACAGCATATGCAGATTCCTCATTCCATACTTAGGCAGTTTTTGGATCGTGGTTTTGCGGCCTGGCCGACCCAAAATAGTGTCTATTGTTCTGTCTCCTACAAATAGCACCCAGATTTCCATGACATACAAATTGATAGGAGGAGCGGTGGCTGCTTGGATTTACAGTGCATTTGTATTGTTCTAGAACATATGTAGATCCCTCGTTCCATAGATGGGCATTTTTTGGATCATGGGTTCGCGGCCAGGTGGGCCGAAAATTAAGTATGCAGAAACCTCATACTCACAAGTGGACTCAGGTTGGTTCGTTGAACATTGGAATTTTACTACCTCGTAGCGATTCCCTATCAATTTCATAATTATCAATTTTTTTCTATCGGGGGCTCTGGGGTTGGCGTTTTTTAAATTAGGCCTCTATTGTTCCTCGCTATACAACCAGATTGTTCTAAAACATATGCAGATCCCTCATTTCATGCATGAGCACTTTTTGGATCACAGATTCTGGACCTGGCAGGATTAAAATTAAGTATCTATTGTTTCGTGTTCTACAAATAACATCTTCACTTCTGCGACATACAAATTGACAAGCAGACTTGTGGACATAGTCTCTATATTAACTATGGAATGAGATTTTATACAACATATGCGGATTCCTCATTCCATACTTGGGAAGTTTTTTGATCGTGGGTTGGCAGCCTCGTGGGTTGAAAATAGAGTCTCTATTGTTCCCTCTTCTACATATACCACCCAAGCTTCTGCAATATACAAATTTCGAGGAGGACTCGGGCTGGTTGCCTGAACATTTCACTTTTAGGCAATTTTTGGATGGCAGGTTTGTGGTCAGGTGAGCTAAAAATAGAGTCTCCATTGTTCCCTCTACCAGAAATAGCATCCATACTTCCGCCATATACAAACTGACAAGAGGAATTGGGTTGGTTCGCTGAACATTGCACTTTTATTGTCCCGTAACAATTCTGTATGTATTTCATATTTAATGATTTTTTTTTATCGAAGGCTGTGGGGCTAGCGGGCTAAAAAATGGGCCTCTTTTGTTTGGTCTCGTGGGCTGAAAATTGGGACTTTATTGTTCCGTGTTGTACAAAAGATACCCACAACTCCGCGATATACAAATTGACAAAGGAACCTGTGGGTTGCCTAGAAAAACATTGCAGTTTCATTCTTCCTTGTCCTCTGAATAGCGTTTGGATATCCTCCATATACATATTGACAGATGGACTTGAGAGCTAGCGCATTAAATTATTAAAGGATGTTAAATCGCTTATTCTTAAAAGAATCAAGGAAAGAAAAGATTATTTTTTTTAAATTCTATAACCGCAAGCATAACAAGGACCAATTTGAATTTTAAGGGCCTGTTGTTCATATGATAGCACAATTGGATTTCTCACACTAAATATTCGTTGATTTCAAATTATTCTAGGATATTAATTTGACTGACTTCATCGAATAAGCAAAAATATGAAAACAACGACCAATTTGTATTTTAAGAGCCTCTTGTTTGTATGTAAGGACAGTCGTAGTTCGGACACTATATATTCGTTGATTTCAAATTATTTCAGAACAATAGTTTGACCAAGTTCATTGATGAAGGAAATCTGCTAAAGCAAGTGACAGTACAATTGCATCACAATGTCATAGAAATTACCAGGCGGATCTGTCTCCCAACTGGCTAAAGAAAAACAATTATACTATTCGGTGTCCTCCAAGGAACATCTGGAGTTCCAGGGTATACAAATTGACAAACAAAGCAGATAACCAAGAACCAACCATACTTTAAATAGTCCACAAGCAAGTTTCGAGAAGGTTTCATAGAGCAGAACCCATCGAACTTTGCACCAAACAATTTGATATTCAAGGAAAAGACGTCATCGCATTTTTTTTCTGTTGAAACAAACTTTCATCTGGATGTGAACAAATATTACAGAGAGACATGAGGTACTTTCGTTTCCTCTCAAAGTTTCATGTAAAAAAATTTTCCCCTTTTCAGTCGATATGCAAAATTGCATTGTCCTCATTTAAGGTGATTTTTCTTTGTATCTAAAGCTGCCAGAGCATGTAGAAACTGCTTGTCTTTTTCTATAGATATGTTTCATATGAAAACTCTGCCAACTCAGGAAGCACATTTTGCAACAATGGTTACCTGATCATACAGTGCATGGTTGTGTTGCCCACGGTTCGAATAACACAATTGAGGAAATTTCCATAAATATATGGATATTTTTCACCGCATCGTAGACAATCAATCATATCATCGATTATCAAAGTGAAGGCAGAGGCAGCGAAATGGCATTTTGCACCAAGATGCTTAAAGGGGGTCGAGTACACATTGGCTGCAACTAAAAGACCTTCAACCTGGGAATGCGACAAAAGGAATTAATACATTGAACAATATAATATACAACTACATCCCACCCTCCCCTTAAAATAAAAAAAAATAATAAAATTAACAGTTGCAGAAAATTGTTGAAATCTATTTTTATAAGCAAAGCGAGGATGATTTTGTAAATGTATACACACAACAATTGTAGAGATAGTTGCTTCTCTAGATCCTTTACTGTATCTTCTCGCAACTCTGTTACAAATGTTGACTGGGTTTTCCGAAAGATCGTTTCTCTAGATCCTTCTTTTTTGTTATATTTTTGAACAACATAAGTGGAATCTGCCCTCTATGGAATTGTTTTTCTATTGACAAAAAAAAATATGAATACGTATCAAACAATTGCAACTGCAACATGAAACAGTGCAATATTTGTGTAACTTATTCAACATACATGCAGAGGTGAAAGTAACCAACAAAATTGGATATGAAAAGTAGTACCATTGCCTTCTCGTTGTCCGACTCTCCATACTTTATATGGAGAATGTGTTGTGACCCAAATTTCCTGGCCAGTGTGATAGCAACCCCAATCGTTCCCATTGGGTAAATATTAGTGCTCTCTACAAGTTGCCTAATAGTCAAGTCCAGGAGGAAGAGGTATTCTAAACAAATAGGAGGAGTTTTTTCCACAATGCCTGTTTCGTTGACCGAAATAATTCGATCGCAATCACCACGGTCATATACTGTTTTCGACAATATATTAAAATTTGTAATGGATATCCCATTACACGGTAATATCTTTTCTACATGTTTCTGGACAAGTTGTGGACGAACAGTCAGTGTGACTGTCATCATGGCGTCATTGTCTATCATATCAGCACGCATAATGGGTCTAATTTTGTTTTCCTTGTCCAAGTAGGTGGTGTAGACAACCATTATGTCCCCGATGAACACCTGTCCAGTTTGGTGGTTGTTCAAGGATTCTATTGACATTACTTTGGATGTCATAACTCTAGACCTGAAGATATTTTTGGAACAGGAAAACTAAAGTGAAAGGTAGTGTGCTACAAGTACATGCATACGTTTGATGAACTATGGAGCCAGAGTTTCACAATGACACCTCTTAGTCTGTAGAACATGCAGCAGGTTTGGCATCTCATTCGTACTTGTTGATACTTCGTGTGACACACAAAACATGTATTGTAGATGGCATCAGCATATTCTCCATGCCATAGATGAATATATAACCTGGGAAATTTTTCTAGTAAGCATAGTAAGAGAAGAGAACATGAATCTTTACCTTTGGCCTTGTTGGTCCACCAATGTCTGGGATGATTGACTGCTCATGGCCGTCTTACTAGTCCAACTTTTTCTGATGCAAGCATTTGCAGATGGACATCAAGACTAAGCAAATATATGCATTATATATTATATGCCTACACCCGGTTTGTATCTTTAATTTTCCAGTACACTTGGTATACCTTTTAGATGATTGTACCATAGAACCCTCTACTACTGCATAGAAGAATTCATCTCCCTATCCAAGCAACCTATTTTTTCCAAGGTAGTAACATGGAAGATGAAATCGACAGGAAGGCAAGTTAGTTTGAAAACAAACATGTAAAACAAAAAGAAATAGGTCTATTTACCTGCCAAAGAGTCCTTCATCCTGTCCATCCATTCTATTTATTTAAATTCATTAATGCAGTGCAAACACAATGGACATGCACTAGCTTAGTGATCAGGGGATCAAATTTTTCTCAAAAATTCAACGTGCTCGGAATCGTTACGAACCCAACGCAACTCATTTAGTCTCAAACAGACATTGGGAGCGAGAGACATAGTGATCTGTTCATCAAGTCAAACAGCTAAAAAAAAATGATGCTGACTATACAGTCCATACAGTCCATACAAGATGACGTGGCAGGGCCGTACAGATCGTACGATGACATGGCATCTGATGACGTGGTAGAATCTAGTTGGTTGTTGAAGGTGAATGATGTGTTGACACATGGAATTTTGTTGGTCAATGATTGGGTGCCATGTGGCCCAATCATGGGCTTCCACATGGCACCTCGAAATTGGTTGGTTGTATGTTAATAAAATGTAATGGAGTCCATGGGGTTCGACCCCCAGACCTCCCCCACCGATGTAAGGTTTAACAATGGCCACCCTACCAATGAGCCATCAATTGGTTCTTGTTTATTATATGGTTTCAACAATATTTAAATTTGTTTATTGTTTAAAACGGAAAGGGGGTCGGGTTGGGGCTTAGCCCCGACCCATGGTCTTATTACATTACATATAACCATGGTATAATGTGCGCGGTTGTAATGGTTGGAACGCGGGGTTTAACATATCCTGTGGTCCTTTGTTTTATTGTCATGTGACCCTAACTGAATCGCAGGGGAGGTTAAGCCCATTGTAACCATTAACCACTTTTTCCAATGTGCGCGGTCACATGACCCATACGCCCAGGTGCTAGGGGGTTAGGCGATAGCGCATCCTTAATCGTCGTACAGTTTGCACCATTGGCGCGGTTGCACCCGGTGCTGGGTTTTCACACTTAAATTTGCATGTGAGCCAGGTTCAAACAACAAGGGTGAAATTTGTAGATGCAGAGACAACAAGCTTGAAGAGGGAGACTTCCAGGAGGCCTAACTTCTTCGTTTTTCGACCGATTGAGGTGTCGAAAGAGCCCAGAGAGGGGTTTTTGGACGCTCTGAAGCCATTGGAGCAGTCGGTTTTTCAGTTTGAGAATTGTAATACCATTGTTTGAGAACTTTGAGCAATTAATAACAATGATCCATTGGAAGTTGGACCAAGAGATGTAGCCCAAGAGAGGGGTGAACTCCTTTATCAAATTGTTGTGTTTATGTGCTTATGTTCATTGATTATTCTACTGTCTATGTGTATTTTGCATAATTAATTCCTTAATCTATGTGTTGCAAACTGATCCATTTTCTTTAAACACATAACATTTACATTGTAAGTAATTTCAAGTATTTCAAGTCTTCTTCAATTTTAGATCAAGTTGGTATCAGAGCACTGGTTTTTGAAGACTTGATTGTTTGCAAGTTTTGTTTCTGATGCTGACAAGGTTGAAAATCAAAAGAGGAGAAGGTCAACTTGTGGAGCCAAGTTCTCATCTGAGAAGGAGGAAGCATATTCATTCATTGCAAGTTTCAGAGAGACATTCACCAATCATGGCTCATGCAAAAAGTCATGAACGTGTTCCTACCGAAGATGAAGATCTAAAAAAGGCTGTCATGGAGATGAGAGAGATGATGAAGAAATTGATGGAAAGGAACATATTGTTGCAAGGTGAAGGCTCCAACCCTTCAATGCATAAGGAAGGCAGTGGTGAAAAAACTCCAGACGAAAATGGAGGGAATGGTGCTTCTCCACCACCCTCTCCTCCATCATCATCTTCTTCTTCTTCTTCTACCAGTTCGAGACCTCTTCCGAATTCTCCAAAGGGGCATGGTAAAAATCCTTCGCAAATTCCTTCATTAAAGCTTGATATAAAATTTGAATTGCCAGTATACAATGGAGAAGTTAATGTTGAGAAGTTAGATAATTGGATACGTCAAATTGAAGTATATTGTTGAATACAAAAAATTCAAAATGATGAAACCAAAATTAATCTTTCTTCATTAAGATTGGATAGTGCAACACTTATATGGTGGGAATCCAAGACTCAGGAGGAAATGAAAAAGCATGGTAAATGATTTCATTATCGCAATTAAAAAATAATTTTATCGATTGGCATATAAGCGAAAGGAAACTATGGAATGGCAGAATTCTAGACAAGCTAAAGGACAGAATGTACAAAGCTTTACTGAGGAATTTAGGAGAAGAGATTTGGTTTTGGGAGTTGATTTGTCTTCTCAGGAAACTTTGCTCAAATATATTGGAGCGTTACATAGTTATTTGAGACATACTATACTCATGTTTAATCCTTCGAATGTAGATGAAGTTTGTGTACAGGCTACTCATTTGGAAGCAAGAGGAAGGAACGATACTCATGAGGGTAACAAGAAGACAGTCGGCCATGGAGACAAGGAAAAGAAAAGGTTCAAGGGCAATGGCAAGAAGAATTCTGCTGTGAAGAAAGAGGGAGAAAAGTTCACATGTAAACATTGTTCAAAAGATGGCCATGATGAAGACCATTGTTGGAAGCTTCATCCTGAAAGAAGACCCAAAAAGTTTGGCAACAATAACAAAGGGAAGTAAAAGACTATTGCAACTATTCAATAAGACTTAGGTTCAGATTCGGGTGATGAAACGAAGATCACAGCCATGGGTTACCAAGGTAATGGTTCTATTGCAAGTACTAGCTCTTCAAGTAATGCTAATGTCAATGTAACTCAACAAGAGAAAACAAGAATTGAACTTTTTCATATAAGGGTTATTTCAAACCATACTAAGATAGACACGTTATTTAATTCTGGATCTCAAGCAAACCTTATTTCTAAAGAGACTATTAAGAAACTTAAGTTTGAAACAAGTCCACATCCTAAGCCATACCCTCTTGGTTGGATATGTGATAATGCTAAGTTACAAGTAACCAGGAAGCGTAAACTTACGTTTGCTATAACTGCAAATTTCATTGATGAGGTAGAGCTTGATGTGATTCTGTTGGATATATGTGGTATTGTGTTGGGAAGCCCATATTTGTATGATAGGAAAGCTATTTTATATCGTCAGGAGAATAAGTATCATTTGTTTAAAGATGGGGTTGAGTACATTGTTAAAGCTCACACTAAGAAGATGAATTTATCAATCATAAATGCGGGACAAATGAAGAGGTTAGTTAATGCTAGTAAGAATTTTGTTCTCTTAATGATCAAACCTAAAAACGATGTTGAGAATGAAGCATTTCAAGTTTGTGATGTAAAGTTAAAATCCAATTTATTTGAAGTTGT
>JASDQU010375009.1:158643-168813 GCA_032191745.1 Picea mariana | reverse complement strand
GAATATTATCATTCTGATCAAGTCACTATATTTTTCCATGTTCTATATAGACATGCTCAACGGAGTCTTGATAACATAGAAAGAAACAATTGTTAATATTATGGTAGCTGCGGGAGATATTTACCTCCATGTGTGAACCCGACGAGAATAGAAGACTGCGGAGAGCAAGAGAAAACCCTAATGAGTTGGCTAATAACCCTAGAAGTATTGTCGGCTCAAAAAGATAATTTATAGTAGGTTATTAGCCTCCAAGAGAAGAAGTCAGCCAGAAATAATAATAATATACTGAACAGACACATATGCAGAAGGAGAATTCGGCCCCATAAAATCTGGCGGAACCAGTATAAATACAGGGTGCCAGTTCTCATTTGACAACAATCTCAAAATTGCAGTACCCTTTTTGGTGCGAATTGTAGTTCCCAGTTTTGTGCGCACATGTGGAGGAGAGATGTAGTTGCAGCTACAACAGCAGCTAGTTTTCAGTATGAGCTTGGACTATCTCTTGGCTAGGGTTTGGACTAACTGATCAACTATTGTTGGTGTGCTATCCTTGGAGGAAGATGCGCTACACCTTGTTTGGATATCTAGCCTAGGGTTTGCTTCCGGAGTAATTCTCAGTCAAGGTTAAGGTGCTCGGAGGGTGGCTTCGGCCTATGGTTGGGTGACGAGGGTATCGTCAATGGTAAAACGAGCACACCACCTTCTATATTCTAACACCAATGACAATCGACATGTTATTAAAGAATATCATTTTTATATAAGTGATGATCGAGCACACGATACACATTATGTACAGCATTGTTTTGATCAAGTTTATGATTCATTGAAAGAACGCGGGATCAAATTCAATCGACATTGGATATGGTCAGATTGGTGTGCGGGTCAGTTCAAATTTTCACGATCATTCTATTGGTTGTTTCGTCTTCATAAAAAATCAAACATTACACATGTTACAAGGGAAAAACTCTCTATGGCCAAGGGTAAACCACAACAGATAGGTATGACTGCAGAAATCCACTCAATTCCAACATGTGCTATATAAACTAATGTGCAATACAAGGAAGAAACCTACATCGATCCAATCGTTTGATGTCGTTCCACCGTTGAACACTTTGACCCAAATCTTTATGCCTGCAAGAAGTTCACAACAAACAAGCGATGCAAGTATATAGTGACAATATATAAAATGGGTTAGCACATCAAATAACACAATCCATTAATAAAAATTACAAACATGCCCATGGATAATAAATATATAATTGCAATATATCGATAGGATGGGAAAGGAGTATTTCTATTAATAATTGATCAACAAAAGTATCAACATTACAAACTTCCATGTCGGCACGGTTCGAAACCAAGAAACCAAGTTCCTTCCAACTGGGTCTCCACCACTTCAATCCTCCACCAAAGGCATGCTCATAGAAAATAGGTAATGAGGTCCTCTCGACAATAAGGAAAGAGCTTGGGGGCTGAACACTATGTTCAGACTTGAGGGACAAAGGGATGCATACTTAATATGAAGTAATTTCTCCAGAGTAACTTTGTTCTCAAAGTTGAATGCTTTCTCCTCTTTTTCCATAGCTCGAAATTGTGCTCTTATAGCCTCCAGAATGCAACTGAAGGGCCGAGTCAGAACATTTCTAGTATATGGAAGGCCAAAGATTAGAGATCTTCTATCGTGACATGGAAACCCAACCTCATTTTGTATTTTCTAGCACAAATCCCGATATATGAGAGTTGTAGTGGAGCATCAAGCGTATACGCATCTTGAAAAGAAGTTAGGGAGCGTATATGTGGAAAAATATATATTTTTGGTTTTGGATTTATCAAAAAGGAGTTGATAAGTCTGCATAGGGAAATGGAAAAAGGCCCTCTGTGCAAGATAACAATGGTGAGGCAAATCTTTCTATAATAAATGCCCCCTAATGTGTGAGATCAGAGAAGTATCTGCGATGGCCGAAATACATTATAAATAACCCAGAAGTGGAGTGGTAGAGAACCAGCTGGACAAAATCAATTGCTCAATACAATGCAGATCCATGTGGAAAATATACCAACAAGTGTTCATGGCCATGAGTAGGAAAGTATAAATGCGGTTACATGTCAATAGTTTTCATATTCACGAACAAGGCCCAGTGAAACTAGTCTCAAAATCAATCTGAAGATATCTGTATACCATGGAGTACAATCTAATCTCTCATGATCGCTGAAGTCAAATAGGTACTGGTCTAATGAAATGGAAGCAACAACTCAAGAAAGCTGCGTCCACAAAGTGATGTCTTCAAGTCTTCAATACAATCCACCAATGGTGCAAGTCTACATCATGTGAATAAATGAGTTGGGGTCGAACACAATGAGACATCGTTTGATTACCGGTCATTGAGGTATACCGTTAACAAACGCGAGACAACCTACCAATGATGAAAGTAGGTATCAAGGCACCAGGTACATCTCTACAAATGTGAATAAAGGAGATGGTGTCAAACAATTGAGAGATCCATTGATCAAGAGACATTGATGTATTCCCATCTGTCAATGGCGAGAGAGCCTGCCACTAATGACTGCAAGCCTCAAGGTACTAATAAAACTCTAGGTCTCATATCTAGAATACATGAGCTGAAGTCGATGGAAAGAGACCTGCTGAAAGGAAAGCATTAAGGAATCTCTCATCAGTCAGCACGAGGAACAAAGTAGGAGCTTCATGATTTGGTGGAGATCGGACGAAGAACATGTTCACGAACCAACGACCCTGTGCGTCTTTCGCATGTGCCAAATGCAAGCGGTACACAAAAAATACCCTCTGAATAGAAGCCAATGATGAAAACTGCTGGCAAAGGCGAGGAAACCACCAATAAGGCTAATGGCATCCATGACACTGCACGAATCCCAAAGTGTGAATAGATGTCTTGCCGTCGAACACAAGGGAAACCACCCATTCAATGACCCATGATGAAATGTCGATTTCTAGGTTCAAGGTGACCTACCAATGATGAAAGTAGGGCCAGGGTGCATCATAAGACCAAAGTATCATGTGATTCTAAGACAAACTGAGGGTATGGCTGACATGCAAAGTCAATATTTTTGAGGAGTGGCCGACACAGGTTGAGATACTTCCTTTGAACAAGAGCATGAGACATACGGTGGACTCCGACAACATAAACTTAATGATGTGACAACTAGATGCAGGATGTATCCATAATGTTCTCTATAGTGACTGGAAGATTAACCAATCGGTAGAGAAAACTCTGTAACGAGATCAGCTTCCTAAGGCCATGCTAAACCGAAAATTATGATGACGCAAGGACTCGATAACTTTGTGCTATGTTCAAAGGCGACACGACTGCTGCCAATTACAATATAGTACTCCCTTTCCGCCTGTATTTTTTTGTTTTTTCATAACAAGTGAATGCTATGATACAGAGGAGGGAACGAGTGTCGCAAGTAAGCAAAACTAGTTCCAGCAGTGGAACGTACCTATGCTCAATGCAAGGAAATGCATGCGAGAGATGGACACTCGGGGGGATGTTCCCTCCAGGGTATAGGGTGTCAAATTATGAAGGATATAAACAAGGCTTTTCTTGGTTGAGGATGCAAACTGCTTGGGCCATGGTTTATAACGCAAAGCGAGAACCAGCTAAAGACTCAATACTGCAAGCAAGGACATGAGATGCAATCACAATTTAACGCCAAAAAATGTCATTTTTTTTTTATCTTTTAGTCTACTTGGTGTGAAAAAGGGGTAAACTTGTGCCAAATATACGTCTTTTCAAATCCAATTTACGAGTGTGAAAGAGACAAGTTCACTCGACGATCTTTTCATTTTTGATAGCGAGTCGAAAAAGAGTTTAACTAAGACTCATGATCTTTCAAATCCAATTTTAACGAGTGTGAAAGGAAAAAATCACTCGGTGATCTTTTCAATTTTTAATAATGAGTCGGAAAAGAGCTTAACTAAGACTTGTTTTTTGGGAGTTCGCGGGTAATAAGGCCGCGTGTGCATGAATGAGAAATGAGACTTATTGTAAAGTCATGTATCGAATTCTAATGGACTCCCAGTCCTAAGGAAAAAATATCGGCATGGGCACCAAATGAAAAAGAGGTTTTAACTAGGGTACCCATGTTTGGTAAGTCTGTACCATTTATTAATGATGCTATGATAACAAATGGAGGTTAATGCGTCACAATAAATGGGTTCGTACCTAAGGCGTAAAAAGTGGTAATTGGAGGATAATGCAAAACTGCACGATGTAGTGAATACCTATCCTATATGCTAGGTTATCAATATACCTGCCCGAGGAGACGAATGACCAACCATGACGTTGAAATCTGTAAGAAAATTGAGTCAAAACTACAAAAGCCAGCTTAAAACCATTTTTGAATTAGTCCATTAGACAAAATAATAGCATAAAACTATATCAAATGGGTAAAAATGTTTTATAAATAGTAATAAAATCAAAATTTACTATGTTTTATAAACGACGATCGTGGGAGCAATAGGCAACGAAATTGCAAACCATCTGGTCCAGGTAACCCTTCATCCCATCCTCTTCAAATTCAATGGTTTACAATTTTGAATTAGGTTCCATTTTTTTAGTTTTTAAGGGCGCAAATTGAGTTTTTCGGTATACGTGGGTTTCTACTAATATGTCGCATATACGACCAAATATATGCCCTTGTGTGAACTACAGGGGGCATATATCAGGTCCTACTCACGACTGTTCTTGGATAACCCGCGTATACTTGCGCAAAATGGAAAAAAATAAGCTTCTAACTCAAAAATTGATTTGGTTTTTGCAGGATGGTGTTGGAGTGGAGGGAGAGAGAGCATGAGGAGGTAGATGCAGCAGTGGATCAGGATCTGGTGGCTCATGGCATTAAAAAGATGTGGTCTATACAATTTTTGGGCTCTCAAAGGAATGAGGGCCCAAGTGAGGTTATTGGAAATGCTGGTGGGCTATTGGGATCCAAATAGCGAGAGCTTTATCCTTGATGGACAACCATTAAGGATCTAAGTAGAGGACATCTACTTGTTGACATGACTTTCACGTCGAGGAGAGGTCATGGACCTCAAGTCACGCAGGGCTGGGAGTGGGATGAAGGTCGAAGAATATATCGAGACCCACTGTGTTGCCAAGACTCCCATGGTGGGAAGTCAAATCCCTATCCAGGCTATAGGTAACCTCAACCTGAATATTATTGTTTGCGTTCTTACCAGGATCATAGGGTCGAGCTCACTGCATCAAACATTGAAACCACTTATGTTTTACACACTGGAGTGTGTGAGACCTACCGTGTATGATTGGTGTACTTCATTGCTGAACAATATGAAAGGTCAGCTGATAGAGTGCAAGCAGGGGGCAAAGTGAAACTCCGGGTTTTCCTCTATCCTTTTTAGCTTCTTTTTCGAGTGGATCCCAAGCCCGAGACCTAGAGTGGAGATCATTTTTAGAGGGCCACGTGATCCAGCTATGGCGCGATGGATCGAGGTCATGAGATGATAGGGGGGAGGTAGGGTGGTGACACCCTACAACGATGATTTTTTCTTCTGGTGGAGGAGACAAATCATAGCTCTGGATGACTATCCCTATGCGGGAATTGATTTCATAGGTGATCCTGATATGCCGCTTCCACCAGGAGCCGCCTACGGCGCCATAGGTAAACAATATTTTTTTATATATTTCATTTTTTGTATTTTTGTATTTAAAAAGAACAAAAATATTTTTTGGATGGTGTTTTTAAATATTAACTCGATACTTGTTTGGTTGCAGACGTGGGTCCGCAACAGCCAAAGGGATTCCTAGGATATAGGTGGAGGCACCAGAGAGATGAGGCAGTGGGAGGAGAGGTGGAGAGATTCCTTCAGGACATGCAGGGCAACCTGTCGCATTTGACACAGAGGATTCCTATGGTTTAGGTGGAGGATCTACCTAAAGCCATGCAGAGGTAGGTTGTTAGTGTACCTAGAGCATGGGTACAACTCTTTTGGCATCTCGCCAACTACGTGGTTTGCTATCGCAAGACTCATCTGGCGCCACAGACGTAGATTTCACGGGACATGTATATCGGCTGTATATGTATTTTTGAGAGTTTTAGCCCGAATTTTGTAATATAAAACACCATATTTTTTGGAAATATATAAAGAGGGATCTTCGGCTGTACTTATATCTTACAATGTGTATATTGATTTAATGGTTTTCTTTGCTTTATTAACGTAACAAATGCCAATCCAAAACATGATTAGCATAGGCATCAGATACATGATTAGAACTTCTAGGAATGTGAAAGTATGTAATAAAATCAAATTGTCGTTCTAAAAGACATACCTGTAGGAATCGACGGAGTAACATCGGATCAAACACATGGTAAATACCGTTCAACTGACATACGACTAATTGAGAATCCATGCACACCTCTATAGAGTGAATACCATGTGAGATAGCATCGCGCAATAATTCTATGATGGCGTTGTATTTGACCACATTATTCGTGGATGGCCCTAGGCATATGCCACCTGAAGACACCAACAGACCCTCGGGCGAGTAAATCACCCAAGCAGTGGAAGCTAAGTTCCGTGTATGATGACTGGCTCCGTCTGCGAATCCTACGTAGACCAAAGAATCCATTGACATCTGCCAACAAAAGGGAAAACTTGATAAGAAAGCCAAAGATAAAAAAGGGGAAAAGGTGTATATGCACTAAATTTACATTAGTATACAAAGGATTTCGCCCAAGCCCAGGGCTCAAGCGTAATACCTTTTTAAGTAGAGCCCATTTATGGGCTCAACCAATTTATTCCCTTCATTATATTCCAACTCGTAGGCTCCTTTTTCTAGAACACGTCGCACGATATAAGGACCATGCGACATGGGTTTAAACTTGCCTACCCCTAGAGGTTCTTTGTCTTGGTCATACAAGAGGACCAAGTCACCCTCAGCATACAATCGGGGACAGACAGAGTTATCATACTGAACCTTGACACATTTCTTGTTTGCCTCGATAGCTGTAAAGGCATCCCGACACTGCTCGTCAAGACTTTCTAGGTGTACAAGGCGTCGCTCTAAATCTGAAGTGTCAGGTAGGATCTCAACTGCCAATTTGAGAGAAGGGATTTCACATTCAACAGGAAGTATCGACTCCACACCATGTACTAACTGAAAAGAAGAAAAACCGGTGGCAATCTTAACCGAGGTTTGGTATGCCCAAAATGCGAGATATAACATGATGTGCCAGTTGGAATTGCTCCGACTGACAGTTTTTTGCAAGATGGTCTTGAGAGACTTATTGATGGCCTCTACTTGCCCATTTTGCTGGGGGTAGTAAGGAGACGAGTGATCATGTTTAAACCCCAAATTAGATGCTAGTTCTATCATCATTTCATTTTGAAAATGATTTCCATGATCAGTGGCAATCTCACTCGGGATACGGAACCGGGCGATAATTTGGTTGAATACGAAAAAATTTGCAGTCGTCCCATCAAATTTCACGGTAGGCATGGATTCAGCCCACTTGGTGAAGTAGTCAAAAACCACGATAATGTGTTGATGCCCCCCCAACTAAAGTTGGGTTGCAATCAACGAAATCTACTCCCCACTTGGTGAAGGGACCGACGGTAATGACTGGGTGAAGAGGGGCTGGTTGCGAGTGCATTTTTCAAGTGAACACCTGGCAGGGGTGACACTTCTTAACCGCTTCAATACAATCTTTAAAGATGGTGGGACAGAAGTAACCGACTCGCAAGATTTTTTGGGCTGTCGCAAGCCTGGATAGATGACCACCACAAGCCCCTTTGTGACAATCATTAAGGACTAACTCGGCTTCCTCGTGAGTTAAGCAATGACATAAGATACTATCTATTCCTTGACGATACAAAGTGTTGCCGACGATTGTATACTTTTTGGCTTGGTATCTAACACGCTGTCGATCATCTCGCGAGAGATGTTGAGCAAACTTCAAGGTTTGAAGATATAAAACAATATCTCCATACCAGGGGTCGGATGATGAGATGAGGAAAATGTGTTCATCTGCGAACGAATCGACATGAATAACATATTTGTCTAATCTTGGGAAATTATATATTAACTCTGCAAAAACTAGTGATTTCTTGGACTTGGCCGAAGCAAAGTCGAGATCAAATTCTTGTAAGATGAAAATCCATTTATTATATTTTTCGCCTATGATACGTCTAGGAGGATGTATTGAAATGGATTAACATCGACAACCACAGTAGTTTTGCAAAGCAATATATAGTTTCGTAAACGTTGGACTACGTGGACGACAACCAAAGCTAGCTTTTCATCATGCGAGTAATTATGTTCATGACCGACTAAATTTTGACTGAGATAGTAGATGACATGCTCACGGAGCTCATCATCCTCCTGAACTAGAACCATACCAATGGTCTCTTCAGACACGGCGATATACAACAAGTAATCTCTACTGTAATCAGGAGATTTCAGTAGAGGGGCCGATACCAAGGCTTTCTTTAAAGCATCAAAAGACTGTTGGGCTCACTCATCCCAGATAAACGGGTTGTCTTTCTTCAATAGGTGCATGAAACCCTTAGTGATATTGGCATAATTCACAATAAACCGACGCAAAAAGTTAGCTTTCCCCTGTAAACCGTGAAGCTGTCTGATCGAGCACAGGGGAGGCCACTGAAGAATTTTCTCAAACTTAAGTGGATCTACCATGATCCCTGTCTCGGAGACTAATAATCCTAAGAGATGACCAGATCTAACACAAAAGATGCATTTATGAGGATTGAGTCGGATTCTATAGTAGCGACATCTTTCAAAAACCAGTCGAAGGCGCGTAGCATGATCCACTCTCTTGTGAGAGTGAGCAGCAATATCATCAAGGTAAGATTTGACTATGTGTTTGAGATCATGAAAAGAGAAAGTCATGGCTCGTTGGAAGGTTGCTCTGGCATTTTTTAGGCCGAAAGGCATTTTTCGGTATGAAAACATGCCCCAAGGACATATGAATTCCATCTTATGTTGGTCTTTGGGTTTCATCTAGATTTGGTTATAGCCTGAAACTCTGTCCATAAAAGAAAATATTTCACTTCCTGCACACTCATCAAGAATCTGATCAATGAAAGGTGTGGAGAAGTTATCTTTAGGAAAGGCCTTGTTCAGGTCGCGAAATTACATACACACGCGGATGGTTCCTTTCTTTTTATTCACGGTAATAGGGTTGGATACCCATTCGGTCAAGGGAATCGGGTAGATAAATCCGACATTAAGTATCCTCTCTACCTCTACCTTAATAGCGGGGGCCTTCCTAGGATTAACATCTCTAAGACATTGTCGAACAATTTTAGCATCCGGATAAGTCCTAATCTCATGTTCGACAATACGGGGGTCGATCCCTGGCATCTCTTCATATGACCAAGCGAATACATCTCGAAATTCTTTGAAGAGGTTGGTGTAGATCATAATCTCTTCTAGCAAACAATCTGCGCCTATATTTACATTTTCGATCTTTCCAGGGGTACGAGAGATATCGATTTGGACGGTAGGAGAAATACTCACCATATTCCCTTCGACGTAAATGCCATGTGTATCAAGTGGAACTATGGCGTGACCGACTATCTCACTCAGGGTAGATCTAAAATCATCTTGCTCAATTATTTCAAGACTTGGGAGAAAATAAGATCGATGATGCATATCGTCCCAAGGTCTCTTGGAAACATTCATGGCTTCAAGGATGGCCTCATCCGAAGGCAAAGTCTCATCCAAGAAATCATGTGAACAATATAATGAAGTGGACCATACGGACCAAAGAACTGGATCCTCCTCGACCGTCTACGAGGGAACATGATCGGGATCGACAGAAGAGTCAAGGATAGCTTGATATGCAATCTATGCTACCGATAGTGGCATAGCCATGCCAGCATGTGACTGACCTTCAATCGACGAAGTCAGAGAAGGTAGGTTCCAAGGGTCACTAAAATAAGAAGTGCAGAAAGGGATGGAATTCTCTACTGAAGTGGGCCTATTGGACATGCCATAAATGTGGTGAGTCGGTGTTGAGAAGTCGAAAGTACCCATGAGGGAAGAATACATTCCAACACTGATATTCTCAGTTGCCGGTTGAGAATTGTCGACCATAGGGATTGATGGTCCAACAGATGCATTCAGGCTAGAGTATGCAAAAGATAACTGG
>JASDQU010375009.1:87527-102358 GCA_032191745.1 Picea mariana | reverse complement strand
ACCTCATGTTGAATGTTATCCTTTAAAGTTCCTATGAATACATCAATCAAGTGCTCATCTGGAATATGCATTACCTTTATATTCAATCTTTGGAAGTTCTCAATGTGCTTAGTAACTGAACCCTTTTGCTTGGTATTTATCAATTGGGTAAAGAAGGTATTGCTCCTTGTACCCTCATAGTGTGCTATCATTTATTCCATGAAAATTGTCCAAGTGACGAGTGATTTGTGAGAACAAATCCATTGATACCATACAAATTGATTAGGTTCTAAATATAAAGAAGCAATTCATACCTTTTGAGTATGTGGCACATTATGTAGATAAAAGAATTGCTCCATCTGAAGTATCCATGTGATTGGGTCCTTGCCGTCAAAATTCCTCATATCGATCTTAGGAACGTGGTTGGTCTTCAACCCAAAGTTGGAGTTTCTCCATTCTTGATTCACCTTACTTGTGTCCTCATCATGAATTTCATGGGATGCATTTTCACTTTCAGGTGTCTTCTCTGTTATGAAATTTTTCAATACTTCCATGATCTCCTCTTTTAAACCATCCATCTTTGCCTCCAACTTAGCTTCCATCTCTTATAGTTCATCTTTTGTTACTATCTTATTTTGTAAATCATTTATGTCCCTATGAATTTCTTCACCTTCATCAAGAGTTCAAGTAGGATTGTCTGGAGGCTTATTTGGTGTAGAAGTTCCCTTTTTGGGTGGCATGTTGGCCAAGTATCACTTTTAAACCTTGATTTTGAGGTGGTTCTGCTAAACAATCTTTCTTCTGTTGTATCTCCCAAGTTTCGGCCCTTCTATGTATGAAACTTTTTTTTATGTAGTTCTCTGATATTTCTTCTCTGCAATGCCATAGGTATGATCAAAATTGAATGTGCAAAGTGAAATTTACAGTAACTTCCCAACAACTTGTTGATTTGTTTCCTTTCCAAGAGATATCACTTGTATAGAGTGCCCCACACAAAATAATTGATATAAAATTCTAAAACTCGTACCCAAAATACTTCAGACTGTCTTCTATCCAATGAAACTAGTCCCACTCAATTTGGATACTCTAGGAAGAAGTTATTATTGTTTTACCTATAACACCTTCTTGCGACTAGTCAATAGGACTAGTTAGATACCCTATCTTCCACAGGGTGTATCTACAAATTTAAGATGAACCAGAATATGAACTTTTTACCACAGATACCTTACAAATTTATGTGAATAGCCTCCATATTTCAGGGTCTGAAACATTACAGAAAATGTTTTATAGCGAAAATTCCACAATGACTCTATTCAGGATGATTCCAAAACCCTATCTTGTACAGGTTGTATCTCCGAAAGTATAAGGCCTCAATAGCTGAAATTTTAACCCAACGTACCTTGATCCGTCTAATAAATATCCTCCAAGACCTTACTTCTGAAACTTTGTAGAAAAAAAGTTATAGCAAAAATTCCAAGGTCTCTCAGATGTAGCAGCGAAACCCTAAGACCTTGAGCTCTGATACCATATGTTAAGAACCAAATATCAATATAGCATAGAAAAAACTCAGAAAATGTACTCAACGCCTTGAAAAAGAGATAATTTTAGATAATAAGCCTCTTCGAGGGGGAAACCTCCTTTTACCCCACTTAAATGTTCAAGTACCATATGATTCCAAATGAAAATGTCTCCTTGGTATATATAAGGAGACTAGGAGGTATAATTACAACTAATGGAATAAAGCCGACATAAATAAAATAACATTACTAATGTAATATTCCCAAATTAAGGGGTAATGAGACAATATTAGGGCTTAACAGGCTTGATGTGGGGTGTGACCCTATCGAAGAATGTTCGGGTTTGTGCTTATATGAATTCTCCTTTGATTTTTCATTTGTTTTCAATGCTGCAAGTCACATTCTGTTGTAGTGTGGAGATCTTGTGAAGTCATTTTCCAGCTGCGCCAAGGAGGATTGTTGGAGGTGTTTAACCATAGTTATGCCACTTTGAGGGAGGTTAGATTTTAGATCTTTAGTTTGTAGTTGTGGTAGTTTCTTCCATGAATTTTTCTAGAATAGTGCACTCTGGCCATTGTAAATTTCCCAAAAATCATGTTCTTTTATTAGTGGGTGATTTTTCTAGGCAACGTTCTAGATGTTGGAGCCCTGATTTTTTTCCTACAACCGTATAAGATGAGCCTAAGGTGTGTTCATGGAATATTTTTGTTTCCACAATTTTTCCCAAAGCTCAGTCGGAGTTTTGAGCCAGCGCCACCATATCTTTTCTCCCATGGTGTTGTTTAATTTTTCTGGATCTCGGAGACCCATATCTCCTAGAGATTATGTATTACATACTTTATCCCAGCTGACAAGTGCCCATATTTTGTCAGGATTATGACGGTGCCAAAGAATGTTCTTTTGCAGATTCCTTATTTTTTTATGACTGATTGCGAGGTGGAAAGGGCCGAAAAGAGGTAGGAGGGAATAACTTGTAGAACGGATTTCAAAAGAGTGAGCCTAGCTAGGAGATTGAGGGATCGAAAGGTCCAATTACCAAGGCGATTCGATATTGAAAGGAGAAGAGAATCCCAATAAATGTTTCTGGCAGTCGAGTCAGAAAGAGGAAGTCCCAAATACTGAGAGGGTAGGGAGTAGATGGGTATGTTCATTAGTTGTGAGATGTGATGTTGGATGGACTCTAGAGTATTGAAAAAAAAGAGTTGATATTTGTCCAGATTAAACATGGTTTTGTAAGATTCACTGAAATCATTGAGAATGGATCTTAGTTTGTTGGCTTCTTTCAGAGTGGAGGTGTCTAGAAGCATTGTGTCATCTACAAATTGGCTATGTGAGGCTATTGGTTGTAATCCATGTAAATGGAGGCCTTGTAGCGATCCATTCTGAATGGAAGCCTTGATGTAGCGCCCCAGGCCCTTAGCTATTATAAAAAATAGAGAGGGGGAGAGTATGCCACCTTGTATTATGCCTCTTGAGGGGGAAAAGGGTTGAGAGGTTACTCCATTGACAAGAATTGAGAAGAAGGCAAAGGAGATGAGATTCATTATTCAGGAGATCCAGTCTTTGTTGAATCCAAAAGCATTTCAAGGGATTTCATATACTATCAACTTAATTTATCAAAAGCCTTTGAGATATCTAGTTTTAGTAGCATACCTGGGGTGCAAGTGAATGATTTTTTGGACTAAGATGGCGTTGTCCATGATTTTCCTTCCTTCAACATACCATGATTTCTCCTTAGAGATGATGAAGGGGAGAATGGGATTGTGTCTCAATGCTATGAATTTGGAGATGATTTGTAAACCATGTTGCATAACACTATTGGAAAAAAGTTCTTCAGATTAGTAACCCTCTCTTCATTGGAAATTAGGGTGAGGAAGGTGGCATTTAGCACTAGGAGGAATTTACTCGAGATACGTGATTCCTCAACCAGTTGCCACACCTCTTCCCTGGGAATTTTCCAACAGTAGTGGAAGAAGTCTATGGTGAATCCATATGGGCCTGGAGCTTTTCCTTTGGGTATTCTGAATGACTTGATCCACCTCTTCTTGCGTTATGGGTCTCATGAGAGTCGCTTTCTGCTGTAGGGAGATAAGGGTTGGAATGTTTTAAGTGACTCATTCTATTGCTAAAGAGCGATCCATAAAGGGTTCTGAGAGAATATCCTTATACAAGTCTTTCAGCTCATTTGTTATTTCATGGTAGGTTAACATGGTGTTTCCCTGATCATCTTCCATATTTGTAATGCGGTTGATGAAGCATCTATGGATCATGGAGAGGTGAAATAATTTGTATTTTTTCTCCCCCTCCTTGAGCCATTGAACGTGAGATTTTAGTCTCTGTAGGATTTCCTCCTGCTTGTATCTTTCTAAAAGTTTCCTTTTGATGGTGTTCTCCTCTTGTTGTTGGGTGACCGTGTAGCCCATTTGAATAACTCGTTCATGAAGGTCTTCTAGTTTTTGTTCAAGAGCTTTTCTCTATTGAAAGATGTTCCCAAATACATATTTTTCCATTGGCATACCTGGTGATTGAAGTTTTTTAACCTTTATTGGAAGCAATACATTTTCGTCCCCTACTGGATCTCTACATTAGTCCACCAAATGCGCTAGCTCTTGGAAGTCTGGGTGGGTTAACCAGAATTTATCAAACCTGAAGGGTTTGAGTTTGGGAGTGGCTATTGTGTCCATCCAGAGTTGAACTAGCCAGTCATCAGAGCCTGATTTTGGAAGAATGTTGGACTCTACCATTGGTCCTTCGAGCATAAGGGTTTTTGAGATTAAGAAGTGGTCTGCCTGTAGGCAATTTGTTGATGTTCTGATTTTTTTTGGTCCAAGTGAAGGTTCCATTGCATGTTTCTATGTCGACAAGGTTGAGTTGGTCTATTAGCTCCTGGAATTTTATGTTGTCTTGTTGTAGGAGTTTCTTTCATCCTCTTTTTTCCTCAAGCATGAGAATCATGTTGAAATATCCTCCAACTATCCATCACTTGTGTTTAGCAAGAGAGCCCAGGTAAGACAAACTTCAGAGGAAGAGGTCCTTGTCCTGGAAGTTTTGCGGACCAAAAGAATTGGTAATCAAACCATCTTTGTCTAAACCAATAGATAGGTAATGAGTTGTCAATGTAGTTGGTGTGGAGAGGGCTTGGTCCAGAATCACTGTAGTGGGGTTCCAGAGTATAGCTAGTCCCTTTACCACACCTTTCAAATCCGAGTGAAAAACATTGTAGTGTCACCAACATTTTTTGAGTAAGTCCTCAATGATTTTCCCCACACACTTTGTTTCTTGTGGCAAGAGAATGTTTGGGTCTTCAACTTTTATGCATTTTCAAAGAATCCTCTGTTTGAATCTCCCATTTAGGCCTCTAATGTTCTAGGTTATGATTTTCATTATTAATAGTTGGGTGGGTGGGAAAAGGATCTCTCTGAGAGACGTTGTATTTTCCCTGAATTGATCATGTAGTTCCCTTCCTCTTTTATTAGTTGGTGCATTGATTTTCACCCTCGCCTTTTGTTTTCCTTGGGGTTCTTCCAGGGATCTGGGTTTGGTCCTGTGTTGATGCTGATTCTAGACGTAAACCCTATTGTGGAGTCAAGAAATACCTTGTGAACTTTCTTGAGTTGATCTTCTGGTATTGTTTTGAGGCCCTTCTTGTTGAGTTCTTCGTTTAGCTTGTCTAGGTCAATGTCAGCTAGATCTTGCTCATCCATTTCCATTACAGTATCTTCTTCCATCTCTAGGATTTTTGCTAGATTTGTGGGTGCATGGGAATATGGGATGTTACTATGTATTGGGCTTGCTTGTTGATGTTGTTTTTCTTTTCTTTTGTTGTTTCCTCAATCTGTTGCTTGATGGGGGTTTTCGACCTCTTCTGCCTCTAGAATCTGGTTGAGGGCTTCAAAAGAGTTGGTTTTTGAGTTCCTTCACCCACCATTATCGTTGGGTTTTTTCTATGCTTGTCTTTTGCAGTTTTGAACCTGTGTGAACCTGTCCTTCGGTTTTTCCTTAGCTTCCATTTTGGTTGGTGTGTTGAGGGGGCAATCCCTGAAGAGATGTCCATGTCCATGGCATTTATGGCAATGAAATGGGATATGTTCGTAATATGTGGTTTGGGCCCATTCCTCATCCTGATATTCCAAGGTTACTAAACTAGGTAGGGATTTTGAGATATTCATATAAACACATATTCTTGCATAAAATGTGTATTTTATTTGCTTGGTGGATTTTGAGGACTTGACATGTTTTTTTAGGGTATTTCCAATACCCATCAAAATTACTTCTAACCATAACTCTTGAGGTAGGGAATAGAGACAAATCCATACCGGGGAATAGGAAAAATCTATTTTTTGGGTCAGAAGCAGTCCAACCAAAAGCATAAGTATAGACCCATGAGTTGTAGAAGTATGGTCTGCTTTCGAAGATGCAGTCCTTGTCTTCCAGGTTGTATAAAATTACTCTGAAGAACCCTTTGAATCTTAGCTGCAGCTTGTAATATCCTTTCAGAGTCCACCAGGTCTTGGTCCATCATGCAAGATCCTTTTCCAAGGGCCAAAGACCGAGAAATTTGTCGATTGAAGCATGGTCTCTCATGAACTATGTTTTCTCTCCTATTCTGGTTGATTTTATGACATATTTGGGCGCTACCGATGCTTGTGGGATTCATTTTCCAGGCATCCAAACTCGAGTAGCTTTTGGATGTGATGACACCGTATCAATGCTTGTTCCTTTGCTTCCATCTGTCTCGTCTTGCAGAAATTGGTCCCATAGGTGTGACGGGGGTTCTAAAGGAGACCAAATTGCATGAGAATTTTTCGTCTCATTCGCTGTTGCATTCTGATATGAGGGGGTTTTCACCCCTCCATATTCTCTCATTTTGTTGTTTTAGGGGTGTGGTAGGGTTGGTTGTGTCAGGCGCATGTAGAGAGTATTTGAATGTACTAGATTTTAGTATCCTTAGTTTTAATAAAGACTTGTATATATTTACTATCTTTTGTATTATCTCCCAATTCAATTACCCAATTCTTAAGTTATTCAATTATCATCTACTTGGTCCTATTAACTAACTTTTTTTTCTTGAGTTTCTTTTGAATTTTATCAACCATATTTTGCAAACTTTTCATACCAAGAGAAGATTGCATTGCATCTCTGTAAATCATTTCCCCAATTTGTCTATGGAAATTGATCTTATCTACTAGATTTATTGCATTTAGATGAAATGAAAATTTGGAAACTTTATAATTAATAATAGTTTTGATAATTTGAGTCTTAGGTTCTAATAAAGCCAAATTCAATTTCCCTTTATCATAATATAGAGTGGATAATAATATAGTTTGAGAGGATGCCTAATCTAAAAGTTTGGGATTTATATCCTTCTTGATATTAATAATATTCTTCTTATTCATTGCCAAGAACTAATACAATTTTATTTTTTTCTGATCTATTTCTACAACTTCATTTCCTTCTTGGGATTTTGAGCTTTTCATACTTGTTGATTGAAGAAAACAAACTGTGAAAATGGGCTCACTTGTTGATGCCTCTAATATACCTTGATTTTTCTTGTGTCCTCTGTTTTTACTCGGTTTTTCTTATTCCACTTATGATACTATTTGGGAAAATTCAAAATTATTTCTCTTATTGGTGTGCTCATCTTGTTGTGCAATTTCAATATTTGATGGTTGTGATGATTGAGAATAATTTTCTATTTGGACTTGAAATATCCTTTGCACATCTTCCCAACTTTCTTGATTATCCAACTCTTCCAATTGAGGTTTACTCTGATGACCATAAGGAGTTGTGCCATGTTCCATATTTTAGTGGTAATGATTAAATATGGATTATACATCCATTGTTGTCCTTGCTGGAAACCCATTTTGTGAAGCAATTTCTTTGTCAGCTGCAATGTTGATCTGGTATTTACAATAAATGGTCTGACTTCTTTCTTCGACTTAAAACTTGACTTTTATTTCTTAGAAGAAAAATGAATAGGATCATAATTTAATATTAGCCATATGTATTCTAAACAAAAAATTGTGATTGTTAAAAACTTAGTTAACAAGAAAGGTTGAACCTCAATACCATAAATTATGATCTCTGTGTGATTTTGGAATAGATACTAATATCCTACTTTAGTGTCAGGACTCAACTATAAGAGTTTATTACACTCTAGAAAAATTCTAGGGGGAAACTCTTTATGGATAATGGTGTAAGTTGTAGACAAAAAGTGAATGATAAACTTAGAGAATCTTTGATTTTGGGGATTCTTTGTAACCAAGGTATTCCAGTGAATTATTTATTAGGGGTTACCCATTCCATCCTCTATTTTCAATTCAATATGTTGAAATTAGATAGATTGAAAATAGAATAATAGGTGCACCAAATAAGATTGATATCTACAACACATGTTGAATCCAAATTCTAGTAATTGGAAATAAAGGGTATCAACAAAATATTGGGATTAGCTGAAATTAATCAAGGTTTTAAGAGAAGGTCACAAATGGAGTACATAAACCCTAGCATAATATCATCAACAATATTTTTGTTGTCATAAACAAAATTGTACACATCATTTCTATGGTTTTCCTAGAAATATTAAGAAATATGTTGGTATCATAAGTAGAAGCATTTTTTGAAATAGTATTGAAGTAATGGATTCTTTTCTTGAGGATTTAATTATTTAAAAGTTGAAGACAAGTTTTAATCATTCATAATTTGAATTCCATGGGTTTCAACCAATTTTAACATTTCATAAATTGATTTATCGGTCAACATAAACAAAATAAACCCATTTTTTTATATTAAAGACATTTTCAATGGTACATAATTTGAAGAAGACCAAGATACAAATTCTAGGAAATTATATGTCTATTTTTTTATATTAAAGACCTTTTCAATGGTACATAATTTGAAGAAGACCAAGATACAAATTCTGGGAAATTATATGTCTATGGAACTATACATTTGGCTATGTCAAATTCCCAAGCATGATAAAAGTCATGGAGGTCCCTAAAATGTTCATTGGCTAACTAGTGAATTTCAAATAAATCAAAAGACAAAGAAGTATCGAACACTTCTTCATCCCTATCAGCTAAGTCTTGTTCTTCTACATACATGGTCCTATTGCATTTTACATGCTTGGAAGACTTCATTTTATAATTAAAATTAAAATAATTCTTTGAAATACCTAGAAGGTTCTTTGAGTAGAAGAAACTATGTCATTTTTGGTGCTTTCTATAGCTAAATTCCACTGTATTATTTTTATGTTCTATATGGCGCAATTTACATTTTACCATAAGCTTCATACTTTAACCATATAATTTATCCCTTTTATTGTTGACAATTTCCTTTGGGACACATGGTGTGTCTTTATTGGTTGAAATAATAGCTCGCAAACATATTTAAAATGAAAATATGTCATTTTAAGCTTACCTTGTATACGTTGTGTTTCGACATCACTGCCATGTCATTGTTGTGTCATTGATGCATCAAAATATTTAGGTATGTGACCATAAACTCTCGAGGGTCTCATGGATATTTGGAAAACCATCATGAAGGGGGCTCAGACTCATCCTGTTGTCGACAATTCACATATGTGATCATAAATAATTTGGGGGTTCTCATCGCTATTTTGAAAAACAGTAGGAAGGGGGCCATACTCGTCTTGTTGTTGACACTTCACATGGATGACCATAAATATTTTGAGGGGTCTCGTGTGTATTTTTAAAATCATTGGGAAGGGGTCCTGGACTCATCCCACTATGGACACTTCACATACCTTGAAAACCATGGTATTCTATTTCACACCCCCCCGTTTCTATTAAATGTTGTGCATAGTAGGAGGGGGGCGTAAATTCAACTGTATTCATTGATCATTATTAAATTGTTCATCATAACCTGCATATAAGAAACAATTTTTTTTATAAAACATATTAAAATAAATATTTATCCCAATAATTTTAATTTAAAGCTATTAAATCTATGATTTCAAATAACTATAATTTAGTTTTTTTTAATCTTACAACACATGTGAAGCATTTGGATAAAATGCCAAGAAAAAGTGTGGTTTCATGAAATGTAGTGATTTTTGGGCATGCACAGAATGGGTTTGGTGGGGATGCACTTAGAGTGTTTTATAAAATTTGTTTAATGGGTGTCGAGCTTAGCTTCTCCACCTTTGTCATTGTGTCATTGATATGGTGTAGTAAATATTGCCAATATATTTACTCATGCAAGGAAATAGACCTGTAATCAATTCTTCCCTAAAAATGCCTTCTTCTTTGACTGGGTATGTGCATGGATAGATCTCATTTCAAGTGTTAAGGTTCTAAAAAATGCTACAGCTCTACAATATGCTTACTTCACAGTCTATATATAAATACATAGGTGTTAAGAGAACTATCCTCACAAGCCAAGAGCCTTGGAATGATCCCTTTTACACTATTGCATGAATATACCAATATGCTCCTGCAATTATACTCTTTGGATGACTTGGCCATACAATAACTTAAGGGTGTATAGGAAGTATTTGGCTTCCAAGAAGTGGACCAAATGGACCTTCCTTTGTTTTAATAATTGATCTGTGAACATCAAATGAAACTGACCTAAATATGGAAGAAAGATTTACAGGGCAATTTTGTCTTGTCTACTTGTTAAATCAATCATCCAAAGCTTCAAAATTTCCATTCCATAATTAACATATTTTGTCACCAATTCACTAGGAGACAAGACATATAAATACATATATCATAGGCACTTCCTTTTCCTCAAAATGAGAAGCATCAACATAATCTACAATTTAATTAATGTGGTATACTACTATATTATATGCAAGTATTTGTATGGATCATGAGTGGAGGAAATACAAAATGTAAATAATAAATGGAGTTATTACTTCTCCAAATAATGACAAAAATAATCGTCACATGATTGAAAGCAGGTTTCCTTCATAAAAAATATTGGATAAGCCTTACACATATTTTATCAACGCAAATTTTGATATCATACTTCACCATTCTCCATGTTACAAAAATTTTCGTCTATGGACAGTTGAAACCTCCATTGTATTACAGACCCCTATACCAAGACATAAACACTAAAAGTGGACACTAACATCCATTTAAAATTGGTTTAACCAATATCAAAAAGAGAGAGGGAGAAAGAGCATGATGCACCTATTTTTTAAGTTTGTCATCGTTGCTTCCAATCTAAGCTTGATCTCCAGACTCCTTGGCGCAAATTTTTACCTGAATAGTAAGAAAAGAGAAATGAATATCTCCTACTCTAGTTGATTAGGTCAAACAAATCCATCTATGAAGATTGAAGGAACATGCAAGAATACACAAGATTGAAGGAAATATGCCAAGTATATTCAAATGAGAACCCAAAGAGAATACGTACAGACCATGATTGATGCAGTTTCATCCTATCCATTCTCTCCTCATCTATCCCTTGCATGAATCTACCAAGATCAAAATGATGATACTCTAACTTCTTTCTTCCTCTGGGATAAAAGGTTTGATACCACTAATATCCTCCTTTTCGCCTTGTAAATCCCTCAATATATAGTCTTGAGAGGCACAACTACCATGAGAAAATGAAGGATATGGTTGAGGATATGAATCCTTAATTCTTGGATCAGAACCTAAAGTGAATCCCAAGCATGAGGACCGAACACAACCAACCCAATCTAGAAGAGTTGGCCCATAGAATAAGGTGGAGGATATCCCCCTCTTCTCTCAACAAGAATTTTCTCCCCCCGAGTGAGAGGCAGGGTGTCATTCACCAAAAGTGGTGCTCCCCATACATGGGCAGGGGGATCACCGATGCACCATACATATGGATTGGGGGTGCCACCCTTCATAAATTCTTAAAAAAGGTCAAATTTTCCAAGGAAAAGGTGTGTTTTGACCTAGAAATGATGGGTTTCCTCTTCCCATATGACTTAGGGGTTATGAACAACTATTTTAATGGTTTCAAAGGGTGGAGAGACCTCACAAAGTGAATGTGACACTTGGGAAGGTGAATACGACACTTGCTAAAGTTCATACGATACTTACCAAGGTGCATACATCAGTTTGTAACATGTGCAACACTTAGGGTGTCGCAACTCAAGTGTGACATTTTTATTTGTAATAGATGACCCCTAAAGTGTGAGGTCAAAAGTGAAATTGATGGCTAGAAAAATTTTCAAATTATTCAATGCAAGGGTGTTGGAGTGGGAGAACCTGGAAGAAGCTGCAAACATTCATCAAACAATATTAATATATGTTCGATTTTTGAGGCAGGAATACCTATTCTCGGAATATGAGATGACTCAAAGAAAATCCACCTACCAATACATTGTATATCCATAAGAATAATAACTAAGGAAATGGCCACCAAATATATAATGTGGATCCATACCTCCATGACATGAACTGATTGCTGCCATGAAAAATACATAATGGAGCTACGATATGACAAAACGTAGCCACAGATCAATACAATGTGGATCTATGTGACAATATATATATTAGTAAGATTTCCAGCATGGTGATTGTCTTGAAATCCTTTACATTCTCAAATGATCTCCATTATAGCCTGGGTAGAGCACATAGTAGAGTGGGCACCCAACCTAGGGACTTCGTCCCGATCTCGATGTGGTACGCATTTATCCATGTGAATATATGATTTTATGTCGAACATGATAGAAACCACTTGATTACCAGTCATTTATCTAAACCATTAAAAAGTGAGAGGGAAATCAACAATGATGTCAATGAATCCCAAGGTACCCTAGTACATTGTAGTGAATATGAATAAATGAGCTGAGTTTAAACATTCATGGAATCATTCGATCAGAGGACAATGATGTAAACCCACTGTCAAAACTGAGGAGGCCTTCCATTGAGGCATGAAGGCCCCAAGTGTTTATTTTTCATAAGATAAGTTAAGAATGAAGCTCATTCCATATTAGCATTTCACTTAACCATAAACAATAATGTTGCAGCAACCAATATCACAAGAAGAAACACCATGCACAAGAACACAAGAAGTATCATGGGAAACCCTTCTCAACAAGGGAAGAAAACCCAGCCAAATCCTTTTCTATATTCTTCAAGAGAAAGACCTTCACCTCCAAGAAATACCTAGCACACAAAAGGGTTCTTAAACCATAGAACTCTAGTGCCCAAGAGAGGTGCGCACCTTTTTCCAAAGAGATGTACTTGCTTAAATTTCCAAACTCACAAGGAATATATGATTCCACAATGGAGAATCATGCCTTACTTATATTAGACTTGACTGATCAACAAAGGCATCTATTGGTTCAACAGGGCCAACCTCTCTAAGTCAGTTTATAATTTATTATTATCATTATTATTAGAAATATTAATTATCTTTTACATTTATTATTAATCACATTAAGGTGGGGCCGACCTATACCCTTTACAATTAGGGTTACAGTCAGGTTTGACTCTTGAACAACATATAACAAAGGATTCAATACACCCACTAGGGGCACATCCATAGGGATGTCATAGCTATGTCTCATTGCATTACACAAAAGAACCAGATCTACACACTTTCACCTATGCTCATCCATAACCACGTCCACTCTATAGATCTCCATTCCCACTGCCTCACATAAGAGAATCATCTGGATTTTTCTCATCAAATCTACTACTCAGAGGAGGATAACACATCATCTTCATTTCTATTCATATGACGATGCGCCCAACACTTTTTGGATTTCACATGTTCCCCTTGTGCTCATCCACAGGCACGTGCAACTCATCAGATCACTTTTCCTATTGGATAATCATCTATAGTTATTCTCAATCTCTTCATGGAGGAGGTCATCTCTACGTTCCTAGCTCTGTCTTAGGCAGGAACCAGGAACCCTTATTAGGGGATTTCTCTCAGGTTTGTAAGCTGAGAGAAAGGCTTAACATAGTTTTAATGATCCACACCTCACAGGTTTGTAAGCTAGAGAATGTCTCACATAGCTGCATTCCAACACCCCCTCTCAACTAGGGAGGCATTCTTTATCATGCCAAGTCTCACATGGATGTATTTTGAATTTTGTCTTGGCTGGAGTTATCAACACTCCCTCTCAACTGGGGAGCCATTCTTCATGAAGTTAATTTGGTGAAGACATCTGCAATCTACACAAGTGTAGGAAGGTAATTCATGTGTACGATTTTCCTCTGCATCATATCTATGAAATAAGGATATCTCATCTTATCATATTTCGATTCATCAAGAAACACTGGGTTCTCAAGGATCTTTACTCATGATTCTTGGTTATCATCATAGGATCCATCTCATGGTCAAGTAAATATATTAGAAGCTTGTGAAGCCATATTTCTTCGCACACTTGATACTATATCCTCTACCTCAATGGTACTCAAGACTACAGAGTTTTGTTTCCTACTGCATTAAGAAACCATGGAAAAATTCATTATAGAACATCAACCAAATGTGCTTTTCTGGTTAACTTTACTTTCTTCTCAATCTAAATCAGCATATCCTGCAAACTCAAGTTTATACTAGAGGTATATCTCAGGACATATCTAACCGTGCCTCGTATATATCTAAATACATGTTATGTTGTTGTCTAGTGAGTCTGTCTCGGTTGACTCATGAAACGAATGGGCACATCCACTGCATGGCATGAATCAAGTCTGGTGTTGACCATATACATTAGTGATCCAATTAGTTGTGTTTCGGTCTCGTTTAAATCATCATCAATATTCTTCTTAAAATCTATCACGATGGATTGTGTATTCTGTCATACTGAACTTGTTTAATATTTTCACTCTATATTTTCCTTGACTCGGGAAAATCTTATTAGTCATCTGTCATACTTCTTGTCCCAAGAATTAGTTCATCATACTCATATTCTTCATCTCAAATTTAGAAGTCAAGGATTACTTGTAACAACATGCTTTCTTAATAAGTCATCACGATCAAGTTCTCGTCACCAACACTGTAATGATATAGGTTTGGATCAGCAACACTGTTGCTGAAATACAAACTTATCAAGAATCTATCTATCTAATATATTTTCCAACTCATGGATGGTAGTGTATCGGGTTCGCTGGATCAAGTGTCTCATCATAGACAACTCCCTTTGTTTGTGAGAAACCTCTGGCTATAGATCTCGTTTTGTATTTCTTGACACTTTCATCAGCTGAATGCTTGATCATATAGGTCCACTTAGAAGTTACCACAGACTTCCCTTTCTGGTCCCTGAATAATATCTTATGCATCATTATTTTAAGATATACTGGTATTCTTTTTTTATGGCATCATGTTTCTTATCTAATACAAGGAGTCTCAACATCAATGAAGTGGCTCATGAAT
>JASDQU010375009.1:52469-63109 GCA_032191745.1 Picea mariana | reverse complement strand
CAAGGATAGGTGGTTGTAGCCACCTTCCGGTTGTAGCTGGAGAACATTGGGGGTTGTAGCCTCCTTCTGGTTGTAGCCAGAGAATTGGGGAGTTGGAGCTTCCCTCAGGTTGTAGCCTGAGAAACTAGGGGGTTGGAGCCTCCTTCCAGTTGCAACTAGAAAAGAAAGGAAGTTGGTGCTTCCAATGAATGTAATTCTTCAAGACATATAAGAAAAAGCATTCTGTGGTTTTCTCCCGATTTGGGTTTCCATGTAAAACACTAGTGTACTGTGTATATGTGTGATTGTTTATTTATTACTGCTCATTATTGGATAATAATTCTACATTGATATAACATTTGAAGAAAAAGGATTATAATTACGCTATTATTGATTCACCCCCCCTCTCGGGTAATCCAACATATCTCCTACTCTATTTGATTAGGTCAAACAAATTCATCTATGAATATTGAAGGAACAATAGACAAGCACATGCAATAATACACAAGCTTGAAGGAAATAGGCCAAGTATATTCAAATTAGAACCCAAAGAGAATACTTACAGACCATGATTGATGCAGTTGCAGCCTCTCCAAGACCTCATCTTCCATCCCTTGCATGAATCTACCGGGATCAAAATGATGATACTTGATGGGTGTTATATATGCACTAAAAACACACTAAAAACCCTCAATTAAATTTTCAACCCGGGGTAAGTAAACTTAGAATTGTAGCAAAATATATGCCAAAGGTAGAAGGGCTGGTAGTGGTATAGTTTAACTAAGGAAATGGCTATCTAAGGGATAATCTAATCAAGAAAACCTATCTAATGATCAAACCCTACTAAGCAAATTGAAACTATGTAACCTAAGTACTTTTGGGCCAAGGATCGATGGATAGTTCTAAGAAAGCAAGTAAAAACCCTATGTAAGGAAAACTAGTTCATAACAATAAGAAAAATAAACTATTAAGAATAACAATAAGCAAATAACAAAAGGAAACTACTTTAACTTGCCAACCTACATTCAATGAGAAACTATCCCATGAAAGCAAGTAAATAAAAAAGCAAGCAACTATTCTACTAAAGCAAATAAACAAGTAAGCAAAGACAACTAACTAACCTATTAAAGCAAATAGACAAGTAAGCAAAACAACTAACTAACCTATTAAAGAAAATAGAAAACTAACGACTCTAAGATAACTTCTACTGCAAGTAATCAAATTAAAACTTCTCATTGAACAACTATCTAGCCTAAGAGGCAAGTGGACTATATTCTTAATTCAAAACTATTTCTAATTCATGAAAGGAAATCTATTTAATTGAAAGCAGGAAGATCTAGCAACTAATTCTTAATCTATGATAAGCAAACCACTCTTTAATCTATCAAAGAAAAAGACTATCTATCCTAAAACAACAATAAAACTATCTTCTAAACTATGAAAGAAAGAAACTATCTTTTCTGATCTACGAAAGAAAGAAAACTATCCTTTTAACCTATGAAAATAGAAAAACTATCTTTTAACCTATGACAATTCAAATATAATGTTGGTGGTTGTGTGAATCTCTCTGGTCTCGTATGATGTCTCGATGACACTTGATAACAAAGGATAATTCAAGCGGTATAAGATCAACACTGATCTCAATATCAAAGTGAAAGGTATGGATTGAACAATCTAATGAGAATTTATCCATTACTGAAATTCAACAATTAACCTACATATTTATTAACCATAAAAAATATAATGAGATCATCATTGTACTTTTATACTATGTAAGCAAAACAAGATTCAACCATTAACTAAGAAATATAATTGCAAGTTAATTCTAGAAAGGAAATTACATAAAATTAAAACTATGTTATATCTATTCTAACAATTCAAACTGTAATAAGAAAATGCTTAAGAACAAAAATTAAGACATGACATTAAAAAGTAAACTACCAAATGTATTAACCAAAAACTAAGTAAGAAAAATCTATATAAAACCGAAATAAGCAATCTATCATTAAATACTAAAATTAACTCTATCCATCCATCAAATCCTTGTCAAATAAAACCCAAATTAAAATTTTGTTCTATTCTATTTAAAACTCTGTTTTAAATTTGATTCTAAAATCATAAATAAAGACATAATCTAATATCTAATTTCACATGGGTTTAGTCTAGGGATTTTCAAATCCATTCCTAACTACAATATCAATGCATGCTAACACAATCCATCATACTAACCTACAAAAGAGAGTCAAAGCAATTAAACTACAACAACAAACTAATTAACACAATAAAAATGCATGTACAGGAAATAAAGAGAACAACTAAATTATGAAATGCATAAACAACACAAAGAACAATTACCAAACTGCTGGTGGCCCCTAGCAACTTGTGGTCACTTTGTAAATGCACACCACAAAATCAACAATTTGAATTCACCACGAAAACTCAAAAACACAGTTCTTGTATAATCTAGCAATGTAAAATAGAAAAACAGAGTAAAATCGTATTTCTATCTATCACACTGATGTTTCTACTGCTTAACAATCATTTGACCACCACAGTGGCATTTATAATGTTTATAGACCAAGTGGTTGACCACAGGAGGGTTGAACCACTTCTAAATTCGACAATTTTCATTAAATGATGCCCTAACTGCTAAAACAGAGCGAGCCAATAATCACCCTCTTGAACAACTAAAACTGAGTTGTCTAAAATTCAGTAGCTAAAGGGGGCAAGCACGAAAAAAACCCACGTTCCTGATTCACCGATCACTGGCCGCCAATACCATAACCACCAAGTCGTCCTCCATTTTTGTGTAATACATTGTGCTGGACAGAGTGTCGGATCGGGTACCGGAACGAGTGCTAGAAGGAGTGTCGGACTGAGTGCCGGAGTAGAAACATGGTGCGTTTTCTCCGTGTAACAGTAAAAAGCATGAATCAGATCCTTGGAAGCATAAAAACATAATGAATTATAATCAATATAATCATTAAACATGAATCATACATACCCAATGTTGATCATACCGTTTTAGCATACAATTCTTCAAAAATCTCCTTCAAAACGTGAAAAACACATATGTCCATTCAGCAAAGAGTGTCTAATAACTATCATAAATTGATCATATCTCGGGTCCAATAATACTCTGACTGATTTCTTCCTCTAGGATCAAAGTTTTGATACCTTTAATATCCCCTTTTCGCCTCGGAAAACCCTCAATATATAGGCTTGAGAGGCACAAATACCATGAGAAAATTAAGGATATGATTGAGGACATGGATCCTTAAGGATTGGATAATATCCTAAATTGAATCCCAAGCAGGAGGGTCGAACACATCCAACCCAATCTAAAAGAGTTGGCCCATAGAATAAGGTGGAGGAGATCCCACTTTTCTCTCAATAAGAATGGTGCTCCCCCTGAGTAAGAGACATGGAACCATTCAATAAAAGTGTCACTCCCCATACATGAGTAGGGGAGCATTGACACTCCCTACATATGGCCAGGAGACCGACACCCTTCATAAATGCCCAAAAGTAGGTCAAATTTTTGAAGGAAAATGTTTCTTTTGATCTAGAAATGATGGGTTTCCTCCTCCCATATGACTTATGGGTAATGAACAACTATTTGATGGTTTCAAGGGGTGGTGAAACCTCACAAAGTGAATGTGATAGTTGGTAAGGTGCATATGACACTTGCAACAGTGCATGCAACACTTACCGAGGTGCATATGTCACTTTGTGACACTTAGGTTGTTGTAACTCAAGTGTGACATTTTGATGTGTAACACTTCACAAGACATAGTTATCCAAAACAAAAATCTACTATATCACTCTCTTACTATCTCTTAAGAAGAGAACTCTAGTAGCCACCAATAGAATTCCACGAGTTTCTCCACTTATCAAAGTGCATAGCTCATTGTTAACTCTAAGAATCCACGACCTACTAAAAGTTCTAATTATAAATAAATTTGTTAGTACCTAGTCAACTAAACTACATACTTTACACAACAAAAACATCTCCTATAAACAACCCATAGTTTTCTTTTAGTTTCATGGGGAACCTTAGCATGTGAAAAAAAGGTTTATAGTTGGTTATATAATTTTCACTACAAAATGTGTGATAGTAATGCTTCTCTAAAAACATGAGAATGGAGATAAATATATGTGGAATCCCCTCTCCTAGGAAGTCTTCTTTGGACTGACGAGCAATTTTTTGGAATGATTTTACCAATAGGCCTAAACTACACAAGTTTGAAAAACAATTGTTGAGATCTGATTATGACACTTTGTTTACTATGATATAATATAAATGGGCAAAATATATTGGTGATATTATAAAAGGAACAAATGTGAAACACGTTTATAAACATTATGCTCTTTCAACAAGCCAACAACGCCAACCTTGTAAATTTTTCATGAATAAGGTTATATTATCTCTTCATCTGAGTGATATTTTCATGGATAACGTTTCAAAGATAACCCTTGAATACCATGGGAGTTTTACTATAGAAGTTCATAGGCTTAAGATTCCTTCCTCCTTCTTTTATGAATTGTTTAATGAGTTTTATGAACTATGTAAAGAGTTCTTTGGAAACAAAAAAACAAGCTCTTTACAAACAACAAATTAACAGGGGTAAGATAACAGAAAGGATTGTCTATTGAAAATATGAATCCATATTGGCAAGTATTGATAAGAATATTTTGAACCTAGTTGGGCTAGCATTGGAATTGGAAAAATATATTTTGACTGAAAAGAATCCTTCCTCTTTGTTCATCCCATATATGAGATTCTTGTAACTTTAAAAGGTTTGATTGTTAATTTTTAAAATACAATGAAGTAAATATGCATAAGAATACAATTATTTGGAATGAGAAAGAAATCGAGCACCTGGATCTAATACAAATATTGATTGAATATTATTTGCATCCCATTAAGACAACAATGAGTTCAAGGGACATATGCAATAAAATCCTATAGTCATTGGCCAACAATAAAACAAAATCGGTGGACTAATTAACAACACTAAATAATATTAAGTACAAACATATATAATTTGAACCATGTAAATAATATATAAATATTCAAATATTAGAATATATAATTTGAGTTTCCAACTGAATATCCAATAATTCATAAAACATGATGATCACTTATAAGAAGATGAAAAACATCTACATTGATGAATTTTCCAAATAAGCTTTTGGCCATCAAGTGAAACTCCCTTCCATATCCTTCAAACAGATACATCCATATATTTTATTAACATATGGAAGGGGGATGCTACTTGTGAACTTAATGATATTTACATTCTCATCTTCAGGACTCAGTGCCACTCCATGGATTGAAGAAAGTGAGTGAATTCGTCCAATTTTGGCACTTGCACTATCATGTGGATCTCATACTTTCACTTTCTCCCCTTCCTGGAGTACTTCATGTCCTACTGGAATTAATGGAAAGAATCAAAAAAAAAAAAATATACATAAATATTAGAAAAATGTTATTACAATTATTACATTAATACAACATGAGTGGGCCTAATGGTTAAGAACATGTGTTTCCTCCTAAGAGGTCATAAGTTCAAATCTAGAGGGGGGTAAGGTATGTATACCTCCATATACTTTACCAATCAAATCGTTGGGAGGAGGGGGTCCCTTGTCCCACAAACAAGGGGTCTCATACACCCATTTGGTGTGGCTTGGTCGTGACCTTAAAAATAGATTATTATTATTATTATTATTATTATTATAAAAACATACATATTTATTGAAATAACAAAATTGAATACACTGATTGAAAAGTCAATATTTGAAATACTAATAGGGATTTGCACTAATTGAAAATTTTCAGGCACATCAATGTTGTCATATTTTAGATTTTTTGCAATAAAGTGTTTTCCTTTAATATTATGCATGGGATAAGGACCAAATCTTAAAAATAGGAATTATTTAAAATCTTCTTGAATACCAATGTTGTTATAAGGACCATACCTTTGCATGTTTTGATTCATGTAATATTATAACATGAGAGTTTGAAAATTCTTGCCTCTTTTTTGAGTCTTTCGCCATCCTTGCACCATCCAAATTTAAAGTTTAATCCTATCATTGACATGCATTGCCATTAAAAAAAGAAGAGCCTTCATGAATGAAGGAGAATGGAAGAAAAACATCAACAAATTACAAATTCAAGTTAGGAAATGGTTGCAGGGGAATGGAAATTAGCTTACCTCATCTAAATAAATAAATCCCTTAGCCTNGGCCCTTTTTTGAGTCTTTCACCATCCTTGCACCATCCAAGTTTACAGTTTAATCCTATCATTGACATGCATTGCCATTAAAAAAAGAAGAGGCTTCATGAATGAAGGGGAATGGAAGAAAAACATCAACAAATTACAAATTCAAGTTAGGAAATGGTTGCAGGGGAATGAAAATTAGCTTACCTCATCTAAATAAATAAATCCCTTAGCCTTATTCCATGTAATAACAAGAGGTTTAATGGAGGATACTAGGGATGACATTGTCTCTGCCAACCCATTTATATATTTCATTGCATGATTACAATCGACACTCAGGGTTTCAACATTTCATGTGGCTCTTATTTGGATTCTCTAGACTTCAAGAGATGGAAAGGGAATTTCTATTGTATTTTTTGAAATCTTATTATCTTTAGAATTTTCATTTTCCATACATTGAGCCATTTCTTTCACACCCAATTCTCTACTATTTTCTTCAACACATAATGTACAATATTCAACGAAAACTCCATACACTTACAATTTTTTATTTTTTTCTCTAAACCGGCCTCGACCATAAATATATCAAACCTTCACAAGGTCTCCTACTTTCTTCCCTCTTATACTCTTTACCAAATAATATTTAGAAATCATATTTTCCTTCAATTCTTCCCATTGTTTGGGATTCAAACTGGTCTCCCTATCTTTTCCAGCTAAGATTAATTTTCTGCATTTATGTCTAAAATTATTCATCAAAATTATCATTCTCTACTTATAATATTTAGTGGATATCCTTCCACCAATAGTCTCAAAAACAAATCGATTTGTTATATTACTTGATCAACATTTATTAGATCTTGATCTGAAAATTTTGATTTCGTAGCATCCAAATGGGAGTTGATTCTTGTTTCCAATGCTAAGGCCCACCATGCAACATTTTTTCTAGTAGGATAGCCATATTTTAGCTCCACCAAGTAAGAATTCTTCCTTTCTGATCTTCTTTCTTTATATTCCCTTTTTGTAGACTTATACACAACTTGACTAATTTTTTTTCTTTTGGAGAAAGATGATACATCTTCATAACCATAATTATGTGGCGAAAATCCACTAAGAACAATAGATACATTAGGTGTAGATTCTAGAACCTTTATTGGAAGATATGTAATTGCTATATGTTCTGTGGCAGAAGTAAAAACTAGTTTCTCCTTAGACACAATACATGTGGCACTAGGTAGCTCACTAGTCTCCTCAGTTGTGCCTTCAAATATTTTCTTTAATTTTAAATAAAGTTCTCGTAAATTTTATCATCCATCTATTGATATTTCAAGAATCTCTTGGTCATGGTCATGGTCATGTCATAAATAAGGATATTGATCATTAGTATTTCCATATTCATCTCCATGTATCGATCTACCAATTCATTGGTTTCTACGAGTTGGTAGCAATAAGACCTTGTTTTCCCTTAGTTTCTACTCATTTTCCGTACAATGGAATTTTTCCCTATAAAATATAGAACTTATCAAATTAGTATCGAAATAATATATAGCCTACATCATTAAATATATTATATACAAATTTCATGAAATATGCATAGAAGTGGAAAGGTTAGTGCAGTGACTACTTACTGATTTTCCAAACCAAGAGATGATAAATATTCTTCATTTCTCGTGACATGTTCTTTATGAAGATGCTTGTATTCTATCACATTTCCATCATTTCTAATGTCACTTTTGTGCTTTTATCCCTTATTCTTCCTATCCTTTATGTCCAACATTTCACATAAAAAACATCATTAGTGCATAGAAATAAAAATACTAGAAAAAATTAATATACTTCTAAGACATAAGCCACGAGTCATGCCATGACAATAGAATTATCATTTCTCTGTAATTTTAGTGATAAGAAATGCAACTCACAGAATAAAAATCAAAACACTTCAAATGATTAAAATCTCACTGAGTTGTTCCTTCTTTCCTCTTGATCAGATATGGATCTAGAGGTAATTGCCACATAACTTTTATTTCATCATTCATCTTGGTATGGATGATTGTTTCCTCTGAAAATTTAATATTGGTCATTATTATGACATTTTATCTTACCTCATGTTGGTCACTCCTAAAAACATCAACCGTGTATAATCCCTTAAAAATAAGTTTAAAATTATTTGTCATATTTTATAAGGCATGCACATACAATTGTAATAGGAGCTAGATGTATCCCTTGGAAATGGTGGGTTGGGAAAAGTTTGTTACCTTGAGTACATAAGGATTGCACCATATCTGAATCAGCTAACAACTATAGGAACACGTTCCAAACATAATTGAGGATATTTGGAAGTTGTTGGTTTGAAAATGTTTGTTGGATTGGAAAAATAACATGTATAACTATTTTAATCATTTTTATGGTATTATAAATGGTCATTGGAAAAGTTAGGAACCCAATAGGTGCACAACATGGAAAATAGAAAAGGAAAGGAGAAAAGAAAAAGAGAATACCACAATATTCTCTACACATTGGTGATCATGTTGTCATGTATCAAATTTCTCTATATTTAAAATCTCTAGTTATTTTTTTAATAAACATTGTTGGTGTGTTTCAATGGTTCTATAGCTGCATTCTACACCCTATTTGAGAAAAAGTATCCCATAATTTGTTTGGATATACTACATTAATTTTAGTTTGAACAACTTGATTTATGGTGCTTTATCTAGAAGATAACAAAGTAATTGGAAATTGAGTTGCATTATTTCTTCAAGCTGGATAAAGAAAAATCTATTTTATAAGTTGTGATGATGTAATTGTTAGATAAATATACATCAAATGATATAATCTTAGATCAATTCTATAATGTGTGTTGGAAAGAAGAGGAAAAAATTATGATTTTTGGTACTTTAAATTTCAGGATTTCTTAGTGGCTTTAGCTGATAGATTGCATGATCATGTTGAAAAGTGAATTAATTGTGACACTACAAAATTTTATAGGAATAATGATGTACAAAAGTTGCAACTAGAAGAAATTTTAGCACTTGAAGAACTGAAACAATGACTCTCTGTAAGTGGTTGTAAATTTTCTGTAAGTTTTTGGTGTTGTATTCTAGAGAAAAGTAGGTCATGATTGCAAAAATAAAAATCATGCATGTATGAAGATTTTTTATTTATTTTACAAATCATCTTAATTGCTGCAAAACTTGTTGCTTGAAGGTTGGACATTAAGGTCTTCATAAGTTTTATTCACCTCAACATACGTGTAAGATGAATTTTTCTCTTCCAAGATGCAAAAAATCCTTGTGTGATACAAATTGAGCTTGGGATCATCAAAAACATGCATGTCATGAGACATATTTTCCTAAATAAAATGTGTCATAAAGGTGCGTTGTTACGAGGAAAATATATCTATGGCTAGGGGTAAACTACAACAGAAGGAAATGACTGCAGAAATCAAATCTAATCTCAGGTATTCTATATAAACAAATATGCTATCAAGACAAGATAAAAGGCCTACCTCGTCCAGACATTCGATGAAGTCCACCATTGAGCACTTGATCCAAAGAAATACACCTGCAATGTGTCCTAAACAACCAATAAATGCAAGCATATGGTGATAATATATAATGTTTGCACATTCAATAGAATAATCCATCAACATGCATAACAAATACTCCCATGGAATAACAATATAAATATTTGCAAGATATTAATTGGATGAGAAAAGAGTATTTCTATTAAAATGTAATCAACAAAAGTGAATGAATTACAAACTTTTTTGTCATCATGGTTCGGAAACAAGAAACTAAGTTCCTTCCAGCTAGGCCTCCACCACTTCAATCCTCCACCAAAGGAAATCTCATATAAGAGAGACAATGAGGTTCTCAATCATGTAGGCAAGAGCTTGGGGGCTGAACAATGTGTTCAGACTTAAAAGGACAGAGGGATCCAGACTCAATATGAAGTGAATAATTTCTCCAGAGTAACTTTTCTCTCAAAGTTGAATTCTTCTCCTCTTTTTCCATAGCTTAGATTTGGCCTATCTATAGCCTTCAAGTGGATCTGAAGGGTCGAGTTGGAATGTTTCCAGTATATGGAAGGTCAAGGATCATAGATCTCATGACGTGACATGGAAAACCGACACCATCATTTAATTTTGGGCACAAATCATGATGTACGCAGGTTGTAGTGGTGCAACCTGCATATACGCATGTTGTACTATAGATAGGGCATGTATATATGGAAAAGTATTGTTATGTCTCTAGAATTTGCAAAAAGGGATTTCAAGTCTGCATAGGGAAATGGAAAAAGTCCTTATGTGAAAGTTTTCATAGGGTGAGGAAAATATTGCTATAACATATGCCCCCTAATGTGTGAGGTCAGAGGAGTATTTGCGATGGCTGAAATATATTATAAGACCCAGAAGTAGAGTAATGGGGACCTAGCTAGAAG
>JASDQU010375009.1:17459-28129 GCA_032191745.1 Picea mariana | reverse complement strand
AGTTAAATATGATGGGAATACTATTTCCTTCATATTTAACTATAGGCATGTCCTTGACCCACTTATTAAAGTAGTCTACGACCACGATAATGTGTTGATGACCCCAGCCTAAGTTGGGTTGCAATCCACAAAGTCCACCCCCCACTTGGTGAAGGGACCGACAATAATGACTCGATGTAGAGGGGTTGGATTCGAGCGCATTTTTGAGTGAACACCTGCATGGGTGAAACTTTTTAACTACTTCAACACAATATTTAAATATAGATGGCCAAAAATAATCGGCTCACAAAATTTTCTGGGTCGTCGCAAGCCCGGATAGATGACCACCAAAAGCCCCACTGTGGAAGTCATTTAGAACAGACTCAGATTATTCGTGAGGTAAAAATTGATACAAGATATTGTCTACTCCTCGATGATACAGAGTGTCATCAACGATAAGGTAGTTCTTAGCTTGGTATCATATATGTCGTTGGTCATCTCGCGAGAGATGTTGAGGGAAATTCAAATTTTGAAGATAGAGAACAATGTCTCCATACCAGAGGTCTGACAACGAGACAAGGAAAATGTGTCCATATGCAAATGAATCAAAATGAATAACATCCTCATCTAATCGAGCGAAGTCAAATACTAATTTTTCAAAACTAGTGATTTTTTGGATTTCAGAGAAGCGAAATCGAGATCGAACTCTTATAGAATGACAATCCTTTTATTGTACTTTCCCCCTATGATACGCCTGGTAAGGATGTATTGAAATGAATTGACATCGAAAACCGTAGTAGTTTTGAAAATCAATATATAATGTCTTCATCGTTGGACTGCGTGAATGACATCCAAAGCTAGATTTTCAACATGAGAATATTTGAGTTCAGGATCGAATAAGTTTCGAATAAGATTGTAAATGACATGCTCATGGAGATCATCATCCTTTTGAAACAACACCATACCAATCATCTCCTCGGATGCAGTGACATAAAGCAAGTAATCTCTATTGTAGTCTAGAGACTTCAACGGAGGCCTCGATACCAAGGATTTATTTAAGGCATCGAAGGACACCTGGGCTCGCTCATCCCAAATAAAATGAGTGTCCTTCAAGAGACGCATGGAACCCTTAGTAATATTGGCATAGTTCACTATAAATTGTCATAAAAAGTTATCTTTCCCATGCAAACCTTGAAGTTGGCAAATAGTGTGCAGGGGAGGAAATCAAAGTATTTCCTCAACCTTTAACGTATCTACCATGATCTCGGTCTCAGAGACTAAAAATCCTAGAAGACGACCTGACCTAATGCAAAAGATGCATTTATGAGGGTTTAACCAGAAGCAATAATGGATACATGTTTCAAAGACTAGCCGAAGGTTCTTAGGGTGATCCACTCTCTTATGGGAGTGAGAAGCAAGATTGTTAAGATAGGATTCGACTATATTCTTGATATCGTGAAATGTGAGGGTCATAGCTCACTGGAAGGTTGCTCTGACATTTTTAAGGTCAAAAGGAACCTTCTGGTATGCAAAAGTACCCCAATGGAAAACAAATTCTATCTTATGTTGTTCCTCGAGTTTAATATGAATTTGGTTATACCCTCAAATTCCATCCATGAAACAAAAAAATTCTCTTCCGGCACATTCGTCGAGAATCTGATAGATGAAGGGTGTCGGGAAGTTATCTTTAGGAAAGGATTTGTTTAGGTCATGGAAATCCATGCATACACTGATGGTTCCTTTATTTTTATTGACAAGAATGGGATTGGATACCCATTCAGTCAATGGAACTGGGTAGATAAAGTCGACATTAAGCAATTTTTCTACCTTTTTCTTAATAGCAGGGGCCTTCTGGGGATTGAAATCTCTAAGAATTTATCAACCAGGCTTAGCATCTGGGTAAGTTTTAGTCTCATGTTCAATAATTCGAGGTTTGATTCCTAACATCTCTTCATATGACCAAGCGAATACATCTCAAAATTTCTTGAAGAGTTCAGTGTAGATCATAATTTCTTTTGGAAAACAATATGCATCGATGTATACATTTTCAATCTTGCTAGGGATACAAGAGATATCAATCATGACAGTAGGGGAGATACTTGCCATGTTTCCTTTGGTATAAATTCCATGTGTATCAAGTGGAACTACGACGTGATCAACTATCTCGGTCAAAGTATATCTAAAGTCATCTTGTTCGATTCTAGCAAGCTCTGGGAGAAAATAAGAGAGATGATGCATATAATCCCAAGGTTTTTCAGAACCATTCATGGTTTCGATGATAGCTTCATATGAAGGAAAAGTCTCATTGAGGTAGTCTTGTGAACAAGACGACGAAGTGTCCCACACGAGCTCCAGGATAGGATCCTCCTCATTCGTTTGCAAGGTAATAGGATCCAGATCGGAAAAAGAGTCAAGAACAACTTGATACACAATCTTTTTTGCCGATAGTGACATGGTCATTCCAGAATGTGACTGACCTTTACAAGAATTCATCAAGGAAGGTAGGGTCCAAGGATCATTAAAATAGGAATTGCGGAAAGGAGCAGACCTCTCTGACAAAATGAGCCTTCTAGACATGGAATAAATATGGTGAATCGACTCCATGAAGTCAAAGGTACCCATAAGGGATGAATACATTCTGACATTGATATTCTTAGTTTCTAGCTAAGAATTGTTGATCACTGGGATCAAAGGTCCAACAGATGCATTAGGACTAGCATACATAAAGGAAAATTGGTCGATCGTCACGATCTTCCCATCATGAAGAAATTAAAGAGTATGAAAGATGAATGATACAATTGCATTCATAGCATAAGTCCAATAACATCCCAACAACAAGTTTTAGTCGAGGGGTGCATCAACCACCTCGACATCTGCCTCTACCATATTCCCACCTAACTAGACTAGAAAGGCAGGAACAATACTGTGAGGGCGGAAGGAATGACTGTCAAAAGAAGTCAGCATGGTCGGAGACTGAGACAGGGTTGGAGAGCCCAGGGATTTCCAACAGACCAAGGACATCACACATGTTCCATCGCCTTCATAAACAACAATACGCTTGATGGTATACTTCAAGTAACCCACATGGATTTGGAATGCCACATGGTAAGGAAAGTGAGACTTGACATATGTGACATCAAACTTAATAACTTTTGAGCCACAAGGATCTTGAGCTCCTAACGAAGATAGAAAATAATTCCTCTATGAAGGAAACATCTGGAGTACCTCCATATCCGACATCGCACAAGGGGTTTTACCTAGGTCCTCAACAATATAGTAATTTTGGGTGGCTCTAGCATTAGGACTATGGGTAGAGCGCTTAAGTACTCCTTTTAGAATACGAGGTGGTGGCTCTGGTTTTTTGATCTGTAAGGGTATCTGTAGAGGAGGTGGAGACTCTAGACCAGGTACAGTCTGTGGAGAACTGTAATTGTGAGACCGAGTGGTTACATTAACCTCATATTTAACCATATTGATGCATAAATGGTCCCATCTTGTGTCAATGGGTTTTGACTCCCACTCGCCACATTTCTATAATTCGAGGAGCTTGAGGCCATGTGTTGGTTATGTGGAAAATGATTATTCATCATAGTGGGAGGTAGAGATAAAATCCTCACAGCTTGCGAAAGTTTGGGGCCTAAATGGGTAAGGTGATCGTATGTACAAATATTATAGGGAAAATTCACCTTCCACCTTTCTTTCTTTCCCTCACCAACATTATTATTTGTCTTCTCATTATTACTATTGTCCTTGGGTTTATTATTATTCTTCCCACCCCTATGATTATTATTATGTCCTTTGTTCTTATTCCCTCCTAGTTATTGGTTACCATTTAGGTTGGTCAATGATTGCACATAACGTACATTCACCGAATGAGTTGGATTGGAGGACAGAAATGAAATTGTCCCTCCTATAGATTAGTTTAGAGACAAGTCTTTCAAATGCCTTGTCACCAATTCTGTGGATTTCACATTGACGGATCCCACAATACCATCGGAATGAGACTCAGGATTTTGTCTAGGCTCATAGTTTGACCTCAGTGCATAAGGAAGAATCTCATATAACATCCCAGATTGATCATATATAATATCTAACTGTTGGTATTTAAAAATCACTTCTTCCTCATAATTGACCCCAGATGTAGAAACATCCTTCAAAATATAAGGAAAGAGATATTTAAGGAATCACTCTAGCAATAATTTCAGGGGTATGTAGGCCTTGATCAATCTCTTTTGTCTACGCCACTCTTGGATGTGATCTGAGATATGAGTGGCCCTGTCCTAACGAAAGGTCAACAGAAGTTCGATGCCAGCATCGTAATGAACCGACTATTGGAAGTGGCCAAGGAAGACTAAAACAAACTGATTAAAATTTTTGCATTCCCCCCTAGGTAGATCGATATACCATTTCGTGGCAACTCTTGTGAGGGTGCATTCAAACAATCTTAACCGAATAGAATCATGATCCAAGGGTGAAAAGTGGTAACGTGATCACCATGATCCTCACCAGTTCTTCCCTCAAATTTTGGAATATCTGAAGGAAACTTAGTGGGGACAGGGGGAATAATAGATCATGATGCATACGGTCATTCATTAACTTAGACAAGTTTGGCATATTGAGCATGGCCATAAAATGGAGACGGGGTTGCGGAATTTGGCCCTAAGATCCCCAAAAAGTTTTTTGTCATGGAATCACATCCCATCCAGGGCTCTGGTAAGCACCATGGCCCTGTCCAGGATTATAATATCCTCCTCTAGACTGATTCATGAGGGGTTGGTTTGGCCCCATTCTAGTAGGAATGTTATGATGAGGATTGTAAAAACTTCCCCCAACCAGAGTGGCTCCAAGTTGGGGGTTTCCCAAGGTATGAAAATAACCTCCTTCAGGTGTGAATCTGGAGGATAAAGGTGGATTCATCATGCCAAATGTGTTGGTAGGAATCGGTACTGAGGAGGTGGGTGTAAAAGATGAAACATGAGTAGTGGCTTTTCTTCCAGGCTGGTTACTCCATCCAGAGGAAATAGGATTAGACCCGAGATTAAGAGGAGGAACTCCTCCAACAATAGGAGTTGTTTGAGGGACATGAGTACCCCCAAATGAAAAAGGAGTGTGTGGAGTATTTTTCCCCCACAAGTCTAATGCTAGTATTCGTACCAGCCGTTGGGATGGAGTTTGAAAACTGTGATGTGAATTTTGGCATACTATAAGAAAAGGGACTAGAGGCCATAGGGATGGACTGAAAATTATAGCCCAATGAGTGACAAAGAGACCCAAAAGGGTTTGTGGCTATAGGTTGAGTATTCACTATAGGATGGGCCATGCTGATGATCTGCACCTCTGACACTACAACCATTGTGGTTGAAGATGTTGAAGAGGTACCATTAACTATAATATGTATGGGAGTTGAAGGGATCCCAGTATCTTGATGACTTGATTCAGTACTCATCCTTGTATGATCACAAGTCTGATAAGTGGAGGTGTGTGTACCACGTTTGATAACTTTACTCCTTTTAGAAGGAAAATACTCAAAATGTGGTGGTAACTGTAACAATTGGTGAGACCTGCGGGGAAGATGGTCTGGATCCACGATGACTCAAGAATCGTGATATAAACAACAAATCCTAAGGCAAAGTAGTCATCAAATAGCACACTAGAAATAATCAAATGACCAATATACACACAAAAAGGATAAAGTGGTTGAAAGGGGCCTCCCTCTCTAAAGTAGGTATGCCTTGCCCAAGAGGGGCCTGAGACTCCTCTGCTAAATATTGGAGGTATCAAAATCAATTATAAGGGCCCTCGTGGGATTAAAAACTAGTCGGTCAGATCCCTCTAGAGAGGTAATCCTCCATAAAGGTTGTGTGTTGTCCGACCCTTATCTGACCCAGGGTACCTATAGAATAACCCCTATAAGTAACATATGTGGTACTTAAGTCAAGAAACAAAGAAACCACATTATAACCGATGCACAAGAGAACAATCGTAAGTCAAGTCCACCATATGGGCAGGGTAGCAAATCTAAAAAAATTGAAAGCACTGCCTCTCACAGAGGTAAGGGTACTAGAAATATCCCCATATATGAATAGATCCCCAGTATCATCGCCAATTCTGTTATGAGGAAAATCTCTCCATGGCGAGGGGTAAACAACAACAACAACAACGGATAGAAATGACTGCAGAAATCAACTCTAATCTCAAGTACGTTATATAAACAAATATTCTAGCAAGATAGGATAAAAGGCCTACCTTGTCCAGACGTTTGATGAAGTCCACCGTTGAGCACTTGACCTAAAGCAATACACCTGCAAATTTTCCTCAACAACCAAGAAACACAATCATATGGTGATAATATATAATGTTAGCACATTCAATAGAATAATACATCAACATTCATAACAAATACTCCCTTGGAATAAAAATTCAAATATTTGAAAGATATTAATTGGATAATAAAAGAGTATTCCTATTAAAATGTAATCAATAGAAGTGAATGAATTACAAACTTCTGTGTCGGCATGATTCAGAACCAAGAAACTAAGTTCCTTCTAGCTGGGTGTCCACCACTTCAATCCTCTACTAAAGGCAAGCTCATATAAGAGAGAAAATGAGGTTCTCAATCATGTAGGGGAGATCTTTGAGGCTAAACAATGTTTTCAAACTTAAAAGGACAAAGGGATGCAGACTCAATATGAAGTGAATAATTTCTCCAGAGTAATTTTTCTCTCAAAGTTGAATTCTTCTCCTATTTTTCCATAGCTCAGATTTGGCCTATTTGTATCCTTCAAGTGGAACTGAAGGGTCGATTCGGAACATTTCCAGTATATGGAAGGTCAAGGATCATTGATCTAGTGACATGACATGGAAACCCGACACCATATTTAGTTTTGGGCACAAATCTAGATGTACGTGGGTTGTAGTGGTACAAATTGCGTATATGCATGTTGTACTATAGGTAGAGTGCGTATATGTGGAAACATATTGTTTTTCACTATGGGATTTGCAAAAAGGGACTTCAAGTCTGCATAGGTAAATGGAAAAAGTCCTTATGTGCAAGTTTGCATAGGGTGAAGAAAATCTTGCTATAACATGTGTCATAGAAGTTGTGGTCACAAATATCACTTCCATAAATTGACAAGTGATGAACATCTCTATGGTAATGAGCATGTTTGTCATAAAAAAATTGAACTGGATGGAATTTGTGAGAATTTCATTGAACTTGTGCAAAATACATGCCCATTTCAAGGCATAAGAGGTTCCTTTGAGTATGAACATGTTTCTGAATAAAATGATCTACAAAAGGATTGTTGCATTTCCATTCCACCTTTTGAAAAATATCATGATGGTGAGCATCTCCACGCACTAAATCCAGATGTAATGAATTTTTGTAAGGTAAGATGTCAATATTGTAGATATTTCTATCAAAAACCCATAAATCATTCTTCTTTACATCATATGGTTCATGGGAACATGATGAATGCCATTATTTCTTTAGAACACGAAGAATTTGATATCCATTGTAGGAAATATACTTCAGAGGAATTTGATGTGGAATATATGTGTAACATGCATTGTAAAGAACAAGGTTGGATCCACATTAATTTGATTCACTATACTATGTATGAAAATTGCACAAGTCGTATCTATGATGGCTCTCGACATGAGACAAGAAAATATGGCCATGATGAGGATGTTGCAAAAGATGAATTTACCCATGAGACTTACTCGAAGAAAATACGGTTTGAATATTCATGTACTAATGATTATCAAACATATTTTTCTCTATATAATTATCTTTACAGATGTGAGGAGCATAATGAAATTGCTGACAGTTCCTCAGGGTATTACTATACAGAGAAATCATGGCATTTTCTAGTTAAAATAACTACTTTAATGACATCCTCTACTAGCGACATAACTATAGGGTAGAAGGGAGGAATCCATGTTCTAATTTTTGTGTGTAGAGAGTGTTTTTTTTTATGAGTTTTGGAGCTCTCATGTGCCACTTTTTGAGGAAATGTTCACCAATGGTAAGAACATTTTGGGATATGGTGGAGGTACCATAAGTCAAACAACTTCTTCTCAGTAGGGAATTCTGACTCATGAATAGAATAAATGTTAACATAGTTACTTTTGAAGTTACAATGGAAAGGGAAGGAAATCAATTGTCTCTTTAGGTACCAAGTATACATTATGTATTTGACAAGAAAAATAAACATTGCACAGTACTGAAAACAAGTGGACCATAACTAGAATAACCAACAAAAAAATGTACGTAGAGATGAAATAAAACAAAAATGAAAATGTTTGATATCCATTAGAGTGAAAAATGAAGGATAAATTTCATATAGAGTTCAGTACAATCATTTGACTAATCTCATGGCCAAAACAATAAAATCCATTTGGATAGTGAAAATTTAATCCATAAAGTTAAGGTGACAAATCATCATCATGGTCATCTAAATTGTCATCAAGATCACAATCATGCTTACTCATGTATACATCTTCTTGTTTTTATTCCTTGTCCCCAGATCATGAATTACATTCTCTCTCTCAATCTCTTCATTGGGAATCACAATTTCTTCTTCAAATACTCTATTGATATATTCAACTACTTCTTCCAATGTTTCTTATAAATTATTATATTTCCCATAGATAATTTTATCAACATCTTCCATGAATTTCCTTTTTGAACAAGACTCTTTTTTACTGACATACGACCATCTTGGGTTTTTTACATCATCAATTAGAAATCACTGGTTAATTTGAAGAGGGGAAACATACGGCTCATTGGTCTTTAATAAAATTTTATGTGTATTTAAATGTACAAATCCATACACATCATGTTGTATTGCAGATGGTTTGATCCATTTTACATTTTAATAATATAAGACTAGTTTCACCATAATCAACTTGAATAATTTCTTGTAAGAATCCAACATAAGACTTATTTTTAGTGTCATGATGAAATTCAACACTAACAGTACAATTGCAATTTTCCTTTCCTTTGTCCTTTTCTTCCACTCTTAAATGAGTGCCATAGGCCCATATTCCAATGAAACAACAAGCCAATATATGTGGAGGTTGTGAAAGCTGAATTTCCTCATTCATTCTATCTTGACCTTCTTGTTTTGCATCATTTATTTCATCAACAATACAATCATCAAATTTAGGCAAAGAAACACCTCCAATATTAAAATATTGAAGTCTATTATTGTGAGATGGATGCATCCATGTTTGAATCTCTTCTTTGTATTTTCTACATAGAATATGAACATACAAGACATTAAGAATGATAATTATGATTTAGATATTAGATGAAATTAAATAAATAAATTATCAAATAAATAATATTTAGCTTGCACCACTTATCGAATGAGGATTTGTTTTAAAGAATATAGGTGTTGAGGGGGGCTCTTAGACCCTAATAGTCATCACATAAATATTTAAACATTAAACTACATGATAATATGTAATAAAGCAAGAATATATGTAATAAGTGGATAAAGCTAAATAAATGTCTATAACAAGTGGTAAATGTAACTAAAGAAAGGATTAGTTGAATCCCATGCAATCGATCCAACCATGGTTGAGTGATTTACTGAGATGCTTGTGTGATTTCCTATATGCTCGTGGAAAAATTGCGTTGAATATGATATTTGAGCGACTTCCTTCCTAGTGGATGAGAGCCACATGAAAGAAGTCTGAACAAGAAATTAGAGGCTACAAGAAAAGAGAAATGAATATATATTGAAGATGTTCACTTATCGACTAATACTCGCGGATGGAGAGATAAGCCTGAAATATTTTTGATGATGCTCATGGATACCGCTCACATGAAGACAAACATGAAAATAAAACTAATCAAGAAGAATCTTGGTATAAAAAGAGAGTAAATGGACTGATACAAACACTTGATTCTTATGAAATACCTGTGCATATATTCAAATTATATAGACAAGAACGAGAAGAAGATTTTTTATTAAAAATTTGTGAGCCTCGTGGAAATGTAAAAGAAAATCTTCCAGGTCGATGGTGCTGGTAATTCCCATGTGGAATTACTAATTTAAATAACCCCGATGAGAAGAATCGACCTGGATATGACATGAAGTGTAGACGTAAGACGCACAACAAAGGCATGCAAGAACTCTGTTGTATTTTTCTAAAGAGGAGAGTGTTTAATTAACATGGGTTTTTCTAAAATGAATATTGTTATCCGAGAGACATTAAGCTCATAGAGAGAAGTTGTCAAACTTATTATTTGGTTAGAGAGGTAGAGAGGAGGAGATAATCGACATAGAAAACTACAAGTCATTCCACCAATGTGCGTCATTAAAAGATTGAGTGTAATCTTGTTCGATGGATATTTCCATCCAGATATCTAACTTGACTCACTAGCCATGAATAAGTTGACTACGGGAAACATGATGTGGGAGTTTTAATTGTTTGGAGACCAATAGCACACTCCCTGTCTTTGCTAGGTTTATGCATTCAAGTTGATACCAACTTGACGAACTAGTGTAAGTTGATACCAACAAAAACTGCAACAAACTTTCTCTGGCTTATTGGGGAATTGATTTGGATTATTTTGAGAATGACATGAAGGAAGAAATATAATCGATATATAACAATGAAATACACAAAAGTATACAAAAGAACATAGAAATGCAGTGAAACCCAACTTCTATTATAGA
>JASDQU010375008.1:64901-80065 GCA_032191745.1 Picea mariana | reverse complement strand
TCGACGACTATCGTAGGAAAACAATTGAGGGTTCGATCCGTCCACGCCTCAATCGGAGTTTTTGGCTGGATTATCGCCCGCCCGATTGAATTAATTGGGTTGCTCCTTAGACCTTCGATAAGGGCCCCCCTTGAGCTCATGATCTCTCCAAGCTAGGTGTAAAATCCTCTAAAGTTCGATTAGGTTATCGATCGACTGAAACCGTCAGCAGACGATTAAATTTGGATCCGCCGATCTGATTGACGAGAGAAGAAAAGGCCGTGTGAGGGGAGAGAAGCCAGAGTCCAAGCACATGTGAGGGAATGAAGATCATAAAAGGATTGAAATAGAATTCTGTTGCCTGTCGGAATCTTTATTGATGGGAGAATAAATTGTTTTACATCCTGTCCAGATCTACCAGACCAGCTATAGAAAGAGCTCATACAAAGAGAATTGAATTGCTCATGCAATCAAAGGGCCATGGAAAAGACAAGGCCACAATCTCCAAACCCGACGTGATCTGCAAGGAGGAGGAAAGAACAATTTGACATAGAAGCGGTGGTGGCAGTGACGGCCAGGACAAGATGCCCCGCCTCACCACCAATGAAAGCAAAAACTAAGCGATGGAGAAAGTTATATTTACTGCTCTGATATTATATTGAAATTGAGCCTGGTGGCCTAACCAAGATCATATACGAGCTTAAACTCTATACATGACCAGCTAGACTCTATACATGACCAGCTAGAAAGATAATTTTGTTCTATATCTTATATTTAATTACAATAGAGAATCCTCAAATTTATAGGATTGAGGAACCCCAACAAATACCTAACATTAGATGGCCAGTTGAGACAATCCAATAAGCTTACCACATAGTTGTCTTATGTTTAAAATAAAAACAATTTAAACAAATACACCAACAGGCATTGCCCACCGTTAAATAACCAAAATGTTGTTTAAAACTCCATGTAAAAAACTAAAAATGTTGTTGGATAATCATATACTTGATTTAAAATCCCATTTCAATGAGAAAAAAGTTGATGTGTTCTAAGTAATGAGAGGTTTAATGTATACCAAACACAGTTAAAAGTTTGATGTTTACCAAACACACTTTTAATGTATATTAGATATTAGAGTTTTTTCTCGGAATATTGTTATTGGTGAAGTTTTTGCAGTCTTTATGTATTTATTTTGAATAATTGATTGATTTTTAATTTAGTTTTTAAGTAAGTTGCTTTATATGAATTTATAATTTAATTTAAATTTTCGTGTTGAAATTATATATTGTAAAATATTTGAGTTTTTATATTTTTTTGAATTGATATGTGTCAGGTTTTCATAGTGTGTCTTGCATTTATGCATCTTTTGATGGCATGCAACACCGCAATGTTTTTCACTTGGTTGCTTGTCAACACCAAGGTTACTTTGTTTGGAGTACACCTCTTAACCTAGAGCAACTCTTGTATACTTAGACAATTGTTAAATGCTTTAACACTTAGTTATATTTAAGAATGCATCCAAGAATATGAGAAGCCAAGAGAACAACAATAGAACAAACAAAAAAACAAACTCAAATATAATGTGGGCGACACGAACCATGCCCAACACCCAACTAAGTATTTGTTATAGAAGAACAATTACAACATGAGCACTATCGACTCGGTTTACAACTTCGACAGAGTCAAATGACTCACCTCACCTCACCAAAACAGTCATGAATAGATCCGTCACCACAAGACTCTCTATCGAAACCGTCTTTGTTGCCACTTGCAGTGCACCTCAGACATGCCTCCAACTGCAAACTTGTTGTCTCTTTGTTTCCAAAAAATTTTCCTCTTTGTTTCCATAGACTTCACAAATTTCGGTTCTTCCTCACACATGCCCCCACAAACCTGCGTTTTCAGACTTAGCCAAAATTTTCCCAAGAGAAATTTCCCAATATCTGTCCATTGAACCCTTCTCCTCAAGGAAGGACACGTCCTCTTAGAGTGGAGAGACTTGGCTCCTTGCGGGAGCTCCTCCTCTTTGTCTTCTTCATAATCACATAGCTCTCTTTGTATCCATGTTCTTGTCAAAACTTCGTGCCTTCCTTGGTTGTGTGCCTTTGTTCTCTTATAGGCTCTCCAAAGGTCACCATCGTGAACCGTCACATCCTTTGGAGGTGTCACACCCCTTTTCAAACACATTTCCAAATGAATCATTGAGCCCCTTCGGTAACCCGGTCGCCAAACGAACCCATTCGCTCTCAACCATCGTGCCCCTTGGGACCAGTGCACCCAACCTTGGTGTGCCCCTCATGCTGGTGCATCCCATCCATCGAACCGACTTGTCATCTTGGATGTGTGTGTCCTTTAGATGAGTCAAGACGACTTACCTAAGTGTGCCCCCCATGCCTTAGTATATTTTCCTTCATCAATGGAGAGCCCAAGTCTTTCCCTCCACTCTTCGCTAAATTGTTCGTCGTCTAACTTGCGTTGCAAGGGACCTTGGGTGAAGTTGTCTCTTGGCACGTCGTGCACCCAAGGAACCCCAACTCCCCTCTATATGAAGACATTTGTTTCTTCATTTTCACTGATCATTCTACCTGCCCGATTCAGTTTGTGGTGGAAGTGCGCATGCCCGAGCTAAGATCCCAAGGCCTTATATCCACCCCCCACCTCAATTCATTGTCATCCTTGACAACATACACAAAATATTTGATCTCCAAGCCTCTGCCCAAACTCGTGCCTCTGTTGCAACTATGTTTGTTATAAACCCCAATTTTCATGCCAATTAGAAACCCCAAATTTCCCTACGAAGTGGAAACCCCAAGTTTCCACAACCCAAATTGTTTTGCACCCAAGTTCGCATGATCTACTACAATCTTGTTTCCTTTCTACTGTTCAGTTTGGTTGTTCTCGTTTCCTACTACAACTAACTGTTTCCTACTTCACTTCAAAATTTCACCTAAAGTGTTGAACTCCTGTGAACTTGTTATTGCACCCATACTTCAACAAATTCTGCCATGTCTCCGCACTTTGATACCCCACATGCCTTGGATTGATTGGGTAGCTAGTCCAACTTTCATGTCCAACTCATGAGAATGCACTTCCTCATGCCCAAACTTAGTATTTTCTGTTGCATCTCCGTCACTCTGTCCAACTCCAAAGACTAAAGCAAGTGTCCATCCTTGCGTCATCACTACCATCGTTCGATCTTTGTCAAGGAAATCCTTCACAATGTGTAAGTGTTGTACTTCAAACCTATTAGTGCATCTATACTATGACTTTCTTTTGCAATTTGTTCCATCCATGCAATGATGTCATACCAAGGCAAGTTCACCCCTCACTTTGTTGCACTATGAAGTCACCTCAAAACAAATTTTTCTATGGCAACTCGGCTTCATTATCCTCCTCATGGCACAATTATCCAATCTGCCCCAAGAAATGCACGTCCAAATTTCCCTTGCCTCATTACTCCATCACCTTGTTATGCACATGGTTATGTTATATTGAGTAGAAACATGAATATCACATAAATTACCAAGGGAACAACAAAATATAGAGAATAGAACACCAAACTGATACCTTTATTGAAACATAAGCAATGTTCACTTGTATCTTTGAGGTGGAAACCTCCAATAGTGAAACACACTATTACAATAATTCTCAAGAAAAAAATTACTATGCCCTCTATTAGCACTGAGAATCACCCTCTGATTGCAAGAGGATAAGCCCAGTACCCATCAAAATATGTGTAAATGTAAAAATAATTTTTTAAAGGTCAAATGGACAAGACTCAAAATAATAAGGTTTTCACTCAGAAATCTCGGCTAGCATGCACAAGCAAATGAGGTCTTTATTAGTTTCAGTCAGTGAATAGGAGTAAAAGTGAATAGGAGGAAGAATCAGTGAGGGAGGTGTAAAGGTATGCTATTAACATCAGGTCTTCAAGTAGCCCAAGGAAGAAAAACTCAAACACAAGATTCTCTTGAATTCAAAGTTTAAGGAAAACTGAAGAACATCACAACAATATTATAATCAAACATTTATCATAACACAACCATAAAAAAATCATGTGGATCCTCCAATCATGAACACTTCATCATGAGAGGAAACAAGATGACATAAAGAGAAATTGACTTCTACTAATAAAAAATTCTCAAGTCCAATACATAACCAGAGAACCAGTCTTAGTAAAAAATATTACAATAATGGAGCCTCAACTCAACCATTCCAGCCTCTCTTCAATAGATCTATCCCTCAAATAGAAAAAAAAATCCAAATATCCTTAGTATGTCGAATCCCCTCTCCTCCATTGGATTCTAAGCCTTGAAGATAGGTGGCAACAATCAAAGAGACAAAAATCCAACAAACTGCTAATTTTCAGGAAATTATTGGAAGTCATTAATAAATTGTTTCCACCTCACTGCATGAGGTATTTGATGGATCTAAAACTTAGGTGTAGGTGTCCCTTAACATATAAATGATCCCTTAGAAGCCATTCAAATCCTCCTTGACAAGTGGAAACCTCCCAACAAGGCGAATATTCAAACCGTAACTGCAACAAGAAATTTCGTAGCGCCACTACAAAACAATTTATGCACATTCAGTAGCACCACTTATATGTATAATATATTTCAAACAATAACACATTTTTAAAAACCGAGAGAGGTTTTTGTTATCTGGTATGTGATTAACGAAAACCTCCTCCAGTTTTCAAAAACACCTTCCCATTTGTTCATAACCCAAGTTTTAAGTTAGTCACTAAAAACTTGCAGAAGCGTCCTTGCAAAAACAACTCTGCACATTTGGTAGCGTTGATCCTGTATTAAACTCTGCAAATTTGGTAGCGCCCATCATAAAAAAATCTATGTGGATTTGGTAGCTCCCAGTTAATTTCATCTTAGGGGTTTTCGTAGCATATAAGGTAGCAAAATCGCAGAACATACTACATAGACAATTCTGTAGCACCATATTTGAAATAACTCTGCAAATTCAGTAGCGCACCTCCTCTGTTTTAGGAAAGTCTCCATTTGCATAAGATTTCTCTTTAATGTGTGCATGGAGCTGAGATTTGGTATATGCATTAGATTTGGTAGATAGGATAGGTTTGATTTAGGACACTGGAGCACACACGACTTTTGGCCAAAGCGATTAATGGGAAAATGTCAAGGCTCGATGACGAATTGGGAGGCTATGATCGTAGGTAAAGGACCAAAGAAATAGGAAAATTTAGTACCAATTTGATGAAGTACTTTAAAAAAATTATGGTGCACTTTTGAGTGATAACACTCTCAACTCCTATATATACTAAATCTGTCTACCAAAAGAACAATCTAGAGGAAGATCTTTCTAGAAGTGGAAGCTCCTATTAGGTATTCTTACATTTGACTTGTTCACCTTATTACTAGGCCTTATTGATTAATGTCGGCCTTTATTACATGGAAAAAATATTATTATACCTACATGAGGTTTTAGGGAGGTTAGGTCCCTAACATTCCACCCCCCTTAAAAACAACCTTGTCCTCAAGGCTTGAGACGAGGAAATTGTTGTAGAATGGTGGTCGGCTCCCAAGTGCCATCTTCTGGCTGTGTGCCCTTCCACTGAACTAAAACTTCCTTGATAGTGTGCTGGTGGAGACAACACTCATGCTGGTACAAGACTGCTTGTGGCTGCAACCAAATGAAACCTTCTTCATCCAAATCAAGTAGACTGGTCTGATTCTGGTACCTAGTGTTGAGAACTTTCTTTAAGAAAGAAACATGAAAATGGGATGGAGCTTAGAGTGACCAGGAAACTCTAATTGGTAGGACACTGGCCCCACCCTCTTGAGAATATGATAAGGACCATAAAGTTTGGGGGCAAGTTTTTGATAGTTTTGGTCTTTGAGTGAAGTCTGTTTATAAGGTTGCAGATGAAGAAACACTTGTTCCCCTTCATCAAATTCATGTTCAGAACAACGTTGATCTGCTTGTTGTTTCATGCGATTTTGAGCCATGACCAAATTTCATTTGAGAGTACAGAAAATGGCCATGCAAACTGTAAGAGTTTGATCCACCTTCTAAAACTTGGAGACATTGAACATGTCAGATAGAACTGAGGGTGGATTTTGTCCATAGGTTGCTTCAAAAGGAGTCATGTGAGCGGCGGTATGGTAAGGGGTGTTGTACCACCAATCAACGAGGGGTAAACATTGAACCCACTTATTTTGTCCATCGAATGAAAAAAAACTCAAATATTTTTCTGGACACTTGTTGATCACTTTAGTTTGTTCATCAGTATGAGGATGATATGATGTGCTGATATTCAATTGGGTTCCTTGGAGTCAGAACATTTCTTGCCAGAAAGTGATCATAAAAGTTGGATCATGGTTAGAAATAATAGAATGAGGCATGCCATGGAGTTTGAAGATATTATCCATATAAATTTGAGCCACGGTGGATGTTGTGAATGGGTGTTGAAGAGTACATAAATGAACATATTTGGAAAGATGATTCACCACTACCATTATGACTGACTTATTGCCTAATTTAGATAAGCCAACAATGAAGTCCATACAAATATATGTCCAAATAGTAGGTGGAATTAGAAGTAGTTGAAGTGTTCCTAGAGCTTTAAATGTCTTTCCCTTATTGCATTGACATGTATCATATTCAACCACAAAGGTGTGAATCTCTTGTTTTATACCATCCCAAAAAAAAGAACGTTTGACCCGTTCATAGGTTTTGGTAAGACCAGAATGCCCAACTATAGGTGAAGCATGAAACTCAAAGAGAAGAGTGGATTTATGATTTGATTGTTTTCTTAAATACATACAACCTTTACAATGAATCTTGTCATGGTGCCACGAGTACCCTAGAGAAGCTTCCATATCTTGCTGCAGTGTTTGGATTAGTCTGGAAAGTTTGGGTTCTTGCAACCATTCATGGTGAACCTCCTGAAGCCAATCCATGACAATGAAAGAGAGGGAAAAAAGGGACCCATATTCTTCATATTTATTGGAAAGGGCATCAACCACCACATTTTATTTTCCTTTTTATAGATCATCTCATAATCATATCCAAACAACTTGGTTACCCATTTTTGTTGCTCCGAGAAGAAATTCGTTGTTCCATAAAATACTTGAGGATTTGATGATCAATTTTAATTTGGAAGCGTTTCCCCAAGAGATAAGTAAATCGGAGATCCACAACATGAAAAATATCCAACATTTCCTTTTCATAGGTGGATTGGCCCAAATGACACTCAGCAAATTGTTTTTTGGTGAAATCCAAAGGCCAAACATCTTGCATGAGGACAACCCCAATGCCTTTCCCCGAGGCATCACATTCTAGTGAAAAGGTCTTGTTGAAGTCAGGGAGAGCAAGAACAAGAGTAGTGCACATAGATTCTTTCAAATCTTGGAAGGAATGGTCGAATGTTGGAGTTCAACTAAAAGCATTCATTTTAAGGAGCGTTGTGAGGGGAGATTCTATTTTTCCATAGTTCTGAAAAAACTTTCAATAATATCTCGTCAAACCCAAAAATCCACGTATACTTTTAAGAGTTTTTGGGCATGGCCAGTCCTACATAGCTTCAATTTTCTTTGGATCCACCCTGACATCATCCTTGCTGAAAAAATGTCCCAGATACTCAACTTCAAAGGCTCCAAGAACACATTTAGACTGTTTAAGAAAAAGTTTGTGCTGAGATAGCAGTTGTAGAACTTGATCCACATGGGCAAGATGGGATTTCCAAGTTTTTCTATAGATGAGAATATCATCAAAGAAAACCAAGAAAAAATGACGAAGAAAAGGGAAGAAGACATGATTCATGAGACTTTGAAAAGTGGAGAGAGCATTACAGAGGCTGAATGGCATAACCAAGAACTCATAGTGACCCTTATGAGTTCTAAATGAGGTCTTGGGAATGTCTTCTTCTTTCATACAAATCTACTGGTATCCAAAGTAGAGATCAAGCTTGGTACAATATTGAGCACCACTTAATTCATCCAAAAGGTCATCAATGATAAGAATGGGAAATTTGTCTTTGATTGTGAATTTGTTGAGGGCACGAAAATCATGACACATGCGCCAAGTACCTTCTTTATTGATTACCATGACTACTGGAGAAGAATAGGGGCTGGTACTGTGTGGATGAAAATAACTTCTAGCAATTATTGAACAATCTTCTCAATTTCAATCTTCTGGGTGAAGGGATGACGATAAGGGTGAATATTTGGAGGAATATTGCCTAGAACTAGTGGAATGGAATGATCATGGACACCTCAAGAAGGGGGAATTATCTGGGAGGTTTGAAACATAGCTTGGTGTTGGGAGAGGATAGATTGGAGGTCATGATGAACAAAGGGTGTCTCAACCGCTTGAATGGAATGATGTTGGGAAAGAATGCCATAATGACCTTTTATGAGGAGCTTTTCCATTCGGTGGGAACTGATGATCTCTCGTGACCCTGTTGTGATGCCTTGAAACTATTACTATTAACCCTCCTATTGGGATTGCATGGTTAATTTCTATAAATCCATGGTGATAGGCTCGAGAGTGCATAACCATTCAACACCAAGTACAATGTCACAACCGCCCATGTCAATAGAAAACATATGAGATTTCAGGTGGTACTGACCAATTTGTAGGCACACATTTTCACAATTCCCTCCACATTTCATGGAAACCACACTGGATATCATGATTTGGAAATTATTAACTGGATGGGTATAACAATTGAATTCTTTGTAAATGCGACGATGAATAAAATTATGGGTGCTGCCACTGTCAACTAGAATGATAAATTTCCGGTTCTTAACGTAGCCAATTAGAGGGTTTGGGGAGAAGAGAAAACGGTGAGTGCATTTAGGGAAATCAGTGGTTCAACTTCCGATGGATCAGAGGGTTGATTAATATCATCTAGTGGAGGTAGCTCGGGTACATGGGAAACATCTTCTTATTATTTAAAAACGTCCTCAGACATAGCCACAAAAATATTATGTTTCTTAAACTTGTGCCGTGGAAAATACTTGTCATCAAAATTATAACAAAGACCCCTAAGTTGGAGTTCATCCATTTCGGCTCTAGTCAATTTCTAGATCTTGAGGGGAGTGGAAAGAGGGGCGAGAAGGGTGGGTTTAGGAAAAGGAATAAAGGGTGTTTTCTGGTTTGGCATGAGACAACTTGTTGTGCTTCCTTGGACATTTTAGTAGCTTCCAACCAAGTCTGGGGGAGAGCCATGAGGACATGGGAACGTATTTCATCCTTGAGGCCACTAATAAATCATTATCTAAAAAAATTATATGTCATGCCCTCCGTTCTGAAAACCAATTGCTCAAAGGCAGCTATAAATTATTCCACTGGGTTAGTTTGTTCAGGCATTCATAAAGCTCTGAAAAAAACAATGTTCAAACCACATACCCTGGGCATGCCTTTTTACACCATTGAAACCATTTCCAACGTTCAGGATCCAAATGGAGAACACCATAATGGAGTTTTTCCAACTCATTGGTAATGTCGTGCAAAGAGAAGCAGTGTTTGATTTGGGTGACCCAGTCCATGGGATATGAGCCATCAAATTTGTTCACATCCACTCTAGGAAGGCATAAGTCACACTGAAAGTGATTGGACTGAAAATTCTAGGAAGTGGAGGAAGTATCACCTCCAAGGTGAAAAGGTTGGTTATATGAGGAAAGGCCTCCAGGAATATTCATTTTGGTGAAGAGGTGGGAAACAAAGGATTCAATATAGCTTTCCATGTGGGAAGATAGGTCCTTCGTCATGTCTTGTTTAAGGGATTCCATTTTGGCATCTAGTGGAATGCATGGAGGAATTGATGGTGGAAATATTGGCATTGATTTGTTGCAATTCCTTCTGGGCCATGGAGAGATAAAATGACAAGGTATTGAAGTGTGATTCAAGATCTTGGTTGCAGTTTTAGGCCATGGTGAAATGGGGGAATAAGAAGGGGGTCAGTGGGTCCCCATAGAAAAGGGGTTATGGGTGAATGGTATCACGACCATCAGGGTGAAAAGGGGAATCCAATGGGATAGGTCCCAAATAAGGGGGTTGGGACCACAGGAAAAAAAGAGGCTAAAAAATGATAGGTATCATTGTGTTCAATATGAAAAGAGGAATCCAATGGGATAGGTCTCAAATAATGGTGCAGGCAGACCCCATGCTTTGTTTTTAAACTTCAGTCGAGTTATACTTTGATCTGAATAATACTGCAGTGGAAAAATTCCCAAAAACTTTACAGGAATAAATGTCTAGTAATTTCGCAACCAGAATGCAGGAGGCAAGGTTTCATGACAATAGATCTTGTATGCTCCTTTTTCTGGCTTTTTTTCGTCCCAAAGGTAGGGTATTCAGGGTTCCTACAGACAAAGGTTTCCCCTGTGCTATAGCTCTCTAATATATGTGTGGGGTTGAGTAGTAGTACTTGACCCAATATCTCAGGGCATCAACTAAAGAGGCTATATTGTACCCTTATCCGTACTACCTGATTACCCAGGCACTAGAGAGTATCTTCCCTAGTCTTGTTCTCGGTGGCACTATAGTATTCAGGAAACCGATTGGTTGATCTATAGTGGGGTTCAAGATACCTTGTAAAGTCTATATACATGTGCTATCTAATGTATAATCACTTGAAGGGGTTCCAACAGGGGTTACAAGGGTGTCCAACAATGTGAGATTAAAAACCTCTTGTATTTCCTGCGTGTATGCTTTCCCAACTGTCGATTTATGTGTTGAATGACAGATCATTATATTTTAAATATGTCTAAACATGTCTCCCTAAAAAAAAATCAACCCACAATTCTTTCCCATGAAAGTTCTCTCATACTACTTTTTATACACTTGGTTTTGTTATATTGAGAAGAAATAGGAATATCACAAAAATTACCAACATAATAATAGAACATAGAGAATAGCACACCAAAATGATACCTTTATTGAAAAGAAGCAATGTTCACTTTCCTCTTCGAGGGAGCAACCTCTAGCAGAGAAACTCTCTATTACAATAATTCTCAATAAAAAACTTCTCATTCCCTTGACTCCTATTTATACAAAATCTATCTACCAAAAGATCAATCTAGAGGAAGATATTTCTAGAAGAAAAATCTTATATTAGGTCTTCTTACATTTGACTTGTTCACCTTATTAATAGGCCTTATTTATTAATAACAACCTTTATTACATGGAAAATATACTATTCTACCTATGTGAGGGGTTAGGGAGGTTAGGTCCCTAACACACTCGGCCATGTTGTTGTGTCTTTCTCTCTATGAATTGGAATGGTTAGGCTTCACCCTCAACCATGCTTCCCAAAGAAAGAGAAATTCAAAAGTCCAAGTGGTCTCTTCATACTACAATATGCCTCTCCACAAGACTCTCCAAATGAAATAAAGTCCCCAACTCACCTCCTTTCGTCAAGTCACCTCAATACAACTTGACATCTGGGATGAGTGTGTCCAACATGCCTACACTCTTCAAAAAACATCCCAATGAATTTTCCAAAGCGCTCCAAGTAGAATTAGTCACCTTAAATAAATTTCATTCCTTAGGCACATTCAAGTCAACACTCAACCAATGGCCCCTACCAGATCTCTGAGTCATGATAAAACAATCATCCACAAGTCACCAAGGCATGCTCTGCCTCATCCAATGTCAGATACCAAAGGAAAGTGAACACTACCCAAGTCACTTGGTTTGAATTATGCTCATTCACATTGACTGTCAACACTTCTTGTTTGAATCCTTTGATGACTCCTTTTATCTCTTGGAATGAAACTTCCTTGCACTCGCTGCAAGAATCCAAACTCTGGCATTGTCATCATGACTTGTTAAGTCACCACCTGGCTCAAAAAATATGGGTAAGGAACCAAACACCAAACTGCCTCATCCATCCTCTCAACTCAACATGAACATACTTCACTGCCCACTTCACTACAACAACCTATTCAACACACCTCATCAAAGAGTTAAGAGAATTCCTCAAGCCACCTATGTGGCTACATCCAAATCTCTATAAGTCCACCGTAGGAATTGTCCAAGTAGGTTTCCCTAAGATCTCTTCACACTCACCCAACCAAAGCATCCCAAACCGCTGCATGACTTCTTCAAATCTGCACCACTTGAGTCACCCTCAAGTCTTTCAGTTTTCACCATGGAAAATGGAATGCACAAGTCATCCATATTCCCTTCAAAGAACTCACTACAACTCTTGAAAAATGCAAGAACTCAATCCAACCATACATTTCCAACGACATCGTTCACTTCAACCATGTTCTAATCCTGTTGTCTTGGACCTTTGTTCCTAAGCAACCAATCTTTGTGTGAACTCACCTCAACCTTCGCCCATTGTGATACAAAGATAAGTCCATTTGTCCACATTAGAAATTTGTCGAAGTCCCAATCTTTGCATGCATCCAGCTGAACTCGTCTCCAATGCCTCACCATCTCTGCACCTTGACTACTTCCACTTCAAGGCACCATGCACCCATCGCTCGATTGTCAAGTCATACTGTTGCTAACCAACTGTCATAATTCTTCAAAGAGATACTTTGTTTGAAGGATGTGATCTCATCCAACAACCCAACTAAACTCAAATTCTATTCTAGATGATGCATGACACAAAGACATCATGATGGAAACGTGCCCAACTGTAACATCCTCGGCCCTCCAAAGACCGGGAAATGCTACCGAAACAACCTTAACTTAGCCTTTAAAGCTAAGATACCAAACTGTAACATCCCCTGGGCTGTCAATCCACGCCAGGAGTAATGCTACTGCAAAATAACAGTTATATAATATGCATTTAAATGAAGATAAATGACTTAACATAGAGTAAGTACATAATTACTGCTAACATGCATCATCAAGGACATTAACAATAATTCATATGCGCAACAGAATACATGATAACATATAAGCATCACAAGCATGCATAACATATAATTAAGCACAAGCTGATACTTATGTTTTGGAATGATGGTAACACCACCAATTGCATGCAAACCTTCCATGAACCTCCCAACCTTAGACCGTGTTACTCATCACTCTCAAAAGTAGGTTACACCCAAGCTAGGACTAAGCTCCATCGGGAAAGGGAATCCTAGGATAGGCAAGGTCAATCAGGAAGACACACAGTTACAGAGGAAGGATTCTCTCCCATGAGTCACTTATGCCCACTGCTCACAGACCCTCATTCCCCACATGCTTGTCCCACCCTAGGAGTATGCACCTTCACTGTCACCCAGACAGTCCTTCGGCTGCTAAACCTCCCTTGCCTTGGGCTTCAGCAACAGACCGGATCGAAAGTCTCTGAGATCTGTAGCAGCTACAAGACCCCTTCCAGGAGTTCTCACTTCCTTTGCGTGCTCTCTCACCTAGAGAGGGTCACTCGCAGGCATGAAAACCTTCTTTATTCAACTTGGTTTTCGACATAGTCGGTGCAACCACAAGACTCAACACAAGCATGCAATGACAAACAAGCCACATGCAGTCCAAAACTGCATGGCCACAACCACTAACTGGACAAACAGGTACGATCTCTCCCAAAACAGTGACAGTCAGGCGCTAAGGCATAGCAAGGCTCAACAATTATGGGACATTTGGGTTTCCCCAACTAGCAATACAGGAAAGACACATGGCATTGGTTTCGGAGATGCGTAAGATGTACAAATATTCCATGCAGAGACTCCCACAGTTCAGGTAAAGGATCCAGCATAAAACACCCAACAGAGGTTGATCGAGAATGCCCACGAGTTTAGACAGAGGATGGAGAATGGAAGGTCGAACCCCGGACCTAGGTGATCGATGCAATAATTCAGAACAAACCCCCCAACACGGCTTATTTCTTGGTTTAAATTTCATGTGCCTAAGCTGACATATGTCTCCCATGAAGCACGCTCCTCCTCCTTGGGAGTTACCTATCCTTCCAGGACTTAGGATATAGCATAAATTTCACATGGTTTTGGAATAAAAATAAAATATTATTCTTAAGAACTTAAGCCCTAAATCTTAGCCCCTCTTCCTACCTCTCAGCCTCTCCCTTACCCATTATGTGGAAGCTTAGTCCCCCGTCACTCTTTCTCCATGGTCGGTCTACACACAGCGATGTGTATATTTTTATTAATGATTTTGCATAATTACATATACAAAACAGGCTCCTGGCCTTAACATCCTAAGCTCTCTGGCCTAATCACCACATAAGCCTCCTAGCTTATTATAACTCGGCTCACCAACCTATCCAATATGTTTACAATTCATAATTACAACTGGTGCTCTACCGGGGGATATTACAATCCCCTCCCCTTATTTTTGCATTGTCCTCAGTGCAACTTTTTACACAACATCAACAAGTTTTTCAAAATCTTCAAAAAGATGTGGGTATTCTTCCCGCATAGCATCCTCATGCTCCCATGTCGCATCCTCAGGACCGTACCAGGTCCACTGGACCTTTACAAGCCCTATGGCTCGATTCCGGATTTGTTTGCTCTTTCGGTCCAATATGCGCACCGGATGCACTTGCAAGACACCTTCTTGCTCCACCTGAACCACATTCCAATCGATTACATGATTATCATCATGTGTATATATTTCTTAAGTAATGAAATATGAAACACATTATGTACAGTCATAGATGCGGTAATGAAAGCATATATGCAATGTATATATATATATATATATATATATATACAGAAAATTTTAATAACATTATAACCTGTATACAACATACACAACATACAATAAATAGAGAATTGTACTTATCTTTTGATTGAGAAGACCTTCCACCCCTGAGCAGGGCTATGACTCCATCGGGACAATGTCTTCCCAAGATAGCCACGGTCCACAATCCTTATCCACATGGTCTAGGCCAAGGTACCAAACCCTAACAACACTCCAACCATTCAAACCTCAACAACACTCCAACCAACAATCTCTCATTCCCCACATGCATGTCCCACCTAGGAGTATACACCTTCACAAGCATAGTCCATCGATGCTACACCTCCCTTTGCTTGGGCTTCAGCAATAGGTCGGACCGGAAGTCTTAGAGCACCGTGGCTCGAGGAGTTCCAACTACCCTCAAAGGTTTCCAATCAACATCTTCCCGAGCTACTCTTTGTAGTCAACATTTGAACTTTTATCAACATCATCTCATATGCATCACCCACATGCAGTTATAACATAGTTACCAACTTAACGAGAACTCT
>JASDQU010375008.1:25325-54451 GCA_032191745.1 Picea mariana | reverse complement strand
TCCAAGTTTTATTTAAAAGTAGGAAGCTTTTAGTACCTTTGTGGCTCATAACCTTTCCATATCCTTACCTTGCCATATCCAACCAAGTCCTGGTCTCATACATGACTAGCTTACTAGCATTTATTCCTATAACCAGTTTTTATCTTTAATTCTTTGTTTATTACCCCAACCAAATTAACATGACATTCTACTATGTCAGTGTGTGCATTCAGAAGTTAAAAAGATTTGAATTAATATAGGCCTCCAGCCTTTACCACATCCAGTTGTATGCATTCAATAATATAATCATGTGATTTAATAAAATAACTCTGGCTGAGGAAATTCTTACCAAAATTTCCTTTCAGCAATTATGCAAAAAGAGTGATAAAAACTCATACTTGCATGAATTCCATTAATAAAAAACAAATCATACTCCCTAAATATCTAATAGCAATAGAAGCTTTCATGCTTCTTTTATCAAAATTATAAACAACACTTGCAACATGCAAGCATTATTTCCTCTGGCTGACCTAACGAGCCATAACATACTTGCTGCCACAAAATTGCAGCAACTTCTTTCTCATAAAAAAATTTCTTGGTGATCCCATAAGTATTCAATTCTTCCCGGGTTCATGGATCTTCTGGTGCTCTCATTGTATTAACTGTACATGACTATTTTTGTCCTGAGCACTTTCTAGTCAAATCACTCTTGGCTTCCTTTGCATACCTGCAATCACATATTATGCTAATTATTAAATTTCAACCTTCCATTATTATTTGGATTCCTCTAATTCAGCTTCTGCATGAATGAATTATAATTCCCTAAAACTTTCCTTCCTTATTCCCATTCTTTGTGTCTCCATATGAACTTATGGTTCATGCATTATCATGTATTGCAGATGGCTTTCTCCACCTAACATTCACATTTGATGTGCAAGGATTGTCACCTGGACTGTCTTCCCCAAACAAGAATCCCATTTGGGGTTTCCATGTTGCTTATCGAACCCAACATCTGATCCAACGATTTCTAAAAAACAAATCTTAGATGTAGAATAAAGATCTATTTTTTTTCCTATCCTTCTTCTATGAGCTAATGGCTCTTAGATATTCGTTGGACCCTATCATAAGGTTCCTAGATCTTTTGTACCATCGTGATGCAGGTCTGAACCAGACGAAACCCACGAGCTTCCTTCCTAACCCCTTTTTCCTTCTTTAACACAATTTTCGGGCACCAACCCCACTTTCCTTGGGCCCTTAATTCGCATAGGACCACGACTGTGACCAAATCCAAAATCAATAGGTTCTTACTCGAGCCTTTGGCTTCGGGAAATTTCAAACACAACAAAACAATATCTCAGAGTTCCGAATTACCGAACTAGTGAAGTAGAGTGGATCAACAGTTCACATCTTCGCACCATCCAACGACTGACACTCACTATGGAACCTCAGGCATCTGAGTTCCGAGACTTCGGATCTTCGGGACTTTGGGAGATACCGCTGCAAAGATCAATGTTCCTTGTTGATTTGAGATCAACGGTCCTCGATTACTTCAGGACATCGGGTCTTTCTAACCAAGACTAGATCAAGGGTCCTTCGACCTCCTCCTCGATCAACTATCGAGATATCCTTCGGGACTTTGGTGCTTTCACCCTCTGCTTTCCTCCAGAGTGCTTTGCACCCATAGTTCTAGATCTTGCACCACGCGTGCACTTTCATATCAATGGTTGTCCAATGTGAGTCTCCATCTTCCATGTGTCTCCTTGTAGATCAACGATCCATGTTCCTTCCTTTGGATCAATGAACCTTAGATGTTTCGGGCTTCAGTGTTTCGGAACATTCCGAAACATAACTTCACAAAAACCCCGTAGTACGATTCTCCGAAGTTCGTGATCTGGTGACACCTATCCAACCTACATCAATGACTCCCAGCTACTTCGGCTATTCGTATATTCCCCAACCAAAAACTTCTAAAGTGGTTTGCTCCGGAGTTATGGATCTTTCGCCACCTGTCAGCCTTGATGATGGACAATCCCCAAATAACTTCGGGACTTTGGGACTTTAACAAGTCCACTCTCTTGGGCGCACAAGGGTTAAGTCTCATGCGCTTTTGGATCCAACGGTTGTTGGTCCTTTGCGCTCAGACCCAATGGATGGGATCTATTCCTCTCCTCCGCACTTCCTTTGTTCTGTTGGATGTTGATCTAACGGTCCAGGATCCTCCTTAGAGGTGACCTCATGCAAAGATGAAATTGTAGGAATTCTCAAAGGTGGTTTGAGACCAAACTACTTTTCATCCCGCAATTCACCTTGATCCTACATGCATCCTTTCTCCAAAACAGTGGTTTGGATTGCGGACCACCCTTGACTTCGTAAATCTCGAGAATCTTCTATCCCTGCAATGCGAGGTGACCGTCGATCTCACGATCTTGATGATGCTTCTAAACAGATGACCAAGATCTACCTCCAATAGTTCAGATCTCTTCGGACTTAGAAGAGTTTTCTAAGTATTCAAAGGCTTCGACCTTTGCTCCTCCTTCGAGTTCATCTATCGGGTCTCGTCTTCGCTCATGTAAGCATTATCTTTTCTGAGCTTTAGGACTTAGAATGAGTTTATCTCCCATGCACTCCTTGCATTATCTCTTCTGAGCTTTTCGAGTTACTCAGTATCTTAAGGGTCTTGACCCTTCTGTTTCCTTTCAAAGGAAAACTTCGTGCCCCCCTGGAAACCTTTTACTCAAAGCACACCTTGCTGAGCGTTTTCTACAGAGTGTTCAACAGCTCTATGAGTATCTTCCTCTGATACTCTTCTCTCTAAACTTGAAAAAGATTTCTCTCTGTGCACACTTGCATTCGCTCGATACCCACCTGGCAGAGCCCTACAGAGTTCTCAATGAATCTATCTCTCTCCGAACTCAACACAAAGTTCTTCCTGTGCACTCCTTGCACTTCTGCTGATGAAAGTTCAACGGTATCTCTCATGATATTCTCTGAGGTTAAATCACCTCTATCAATGCACTCCTTGTAGACAATGTGCACTCCTTTCACTTGAAACTCACATGAGAGAAACAATTGAAACTTAATTATTACTTCACCAGTTCACACATTACTCTACGGTCTGACACTACTTCTATCGTGGTTTTATGATACCGCTACTCCTCCTGAGCTTCTTAACACGGCCAAGGTAACATATTGGCACTCAGGAACATTTTTTAGGTCAAAAATTGGTTCCTCTAGACACAATTTCCACCTGAAACTTTGGGTCCAAAGACCACTTATCCCGCCCATCCAGGTTCAACATTAAAACCTTGGCTCTGGACTCAAAATTTTGTCTACCTAGACAACAATTCTTTCCAAAACTTTTTCTTCAACTTCCACTAACATGGCCCATCTAGGTTTAGTGTTGTAACCATGCTCTGGTACCAATTTGTAACATCCTCAGCCCTCCAAAGACCAGGCAACGCTATCGACAAAACCTTAACTTAGCCTTTAAAGCTAAGATACCAAACTGTAACATCCCCTGGGTTGTCAACCCACGCCAAGAGTAATGCTACTGCAGAATAACACTTATATAATATGAATTTAAATGAAGATAAATGACTTAACACAGAGTAAATACATAATTACTGCTAACATGCATCATCAAGGACATTAACAATAATTCATATGCGCAACAGAATACATGATAACATATAAGCATCACATGCATGCATAACATATAATTAAGCACAAGCTGATACTTATCTTTTGGAATGATGGTAACACCACCAACTGCGTGCAGACCTTCCACAAACCTCCCAGCCTTAAACCACACTACTCATCACTCTCAACAGTAAGTCACCCCTGAGTTGGGACTAATCTCCACTAGGAAAAGGAATCCTAGGATAGGCAAGGTCAATCAGGAAGACACACAGTTACAGAGGAAGGATTCTCTCCTAGGAGTCACTTATGCCCACTGCTCATAGATCCTCATTCCCCACATGCCTATCCCACCCCAGGAGTATGCACCTTCATTGTCACCCAGATAGTCCTTCGGCTTCTAAACCTCCCTTGCCTTGGGTTTCAACAACAAAATGGACCGGAAGTCTCTGAGCTCTGTGGCAGCTACAAGACCCCTTCTAGGAATTCTCACTTCCTCCATGCGCTCTCTTACCTGGAGAGGGTCGCTCGCAGGCCTGAAAGCCTACTTTCTTCAGCCTGGTTTCTAACACAGTTGGCAAAACCGCAAGACTCAGCACGATCATACAATGACTAGCAAGCCAGACGCAACCCACAACTGCATGGACACAACCACTAACTATACAAATAGGTACGAGCTCTCCCAAAATGGTGACATTCAGGTGCTAAGGCATAGCAAGGCTCAACAATTACGAGACATTTCGGTTTCCCCAACCAACAATACAGGATAGACTCAGGGCTCTGGTTTCAGATATGCGTAAGGTATATAGAGATTCCATGCAGAGACTCTCATAATTCAGGTAAAGTATCTAACATAAAACACCCAATAGAGGTCGACTGAGAATTCCCATGAGTTTAGATGGAGGATGGAGAATGGAAGGTTGAATCTCGGACCCAGGTGATGGATGCAACAATTCAAAACAAACCCCCCAACACGGATTTTTTCTTGGGTTAAATTGCATGTGCCTAGGCCAACACATGTCACCCATGAAGCACACTCCTCCTCCTTGGGAGTCACTTTTCCTTCCAAGACTTAGGATATAAAATAAATTTCACATGGTTTTGAAATAATAATAAAATATTATTCTTAAGGACGTAAACCCTGAAGCTTATCCCCTTTTCCTACCTCTCATCCCCCTCTCCCTTACCCATTTTGTGGAAGATTAGTCCCCCATCACTGTTTCTTCATGGTCGGTCTGTACACAACAATGTGTATATTTTTATTAATGATTTTGCATAATTACATATACAAAATAGGCTCCTGGCCTTAGCATTCTAGGCTCTCTGGCCTAATCACCACATAAGCCTCCTAGTTTATTATAACTCGGCTCACCAGCCTATCCAATATGTTTACAATTCATAATTACAACTGGGGCTCTACCAGGGGATATTACACAAACCAACTCCCTATTGCAAAGATGCTCTAGGTCTCCCCAAGTTTTTCAATGCACCCAAGTGCTTCACCTCACTACAACCCATAACTTCTTCCCTTTACAATCACTTATGCTATCACCCTCTACATTTCACTTATGTGATCACTTCTGCATTTATCTATGCAACAAGTTGTGCAATGGATCATGCATTCAATTGCCTTTCCCAAGTTCTTGGTTCTCCAACAAAATTTGTTCTTCGTCTCTCCAATTTGTGCACAACAGGTCCGACATTGACTTCCATCACACATCAACCAACCAAGTTTTCCTCTGCGATCAATTCTGTGAAAAGTTCTGTGATGAAATCTACGACGAGTTCTGTTATTACCCACCCTATCCAAGTGATTTGTTTTTCCACAAACTCCACTCTCGGTCTACACAAGGTGTGTGCCTAGCTTAACCCTCCCATCGCACCATCAACCGAACCTATGTTGTAATTTTGATGCAAATTCTAAGATGAACAAGTTCGTTGCATTGAACTATTCACCAAGTATACGAATGTTCCCACTAAACTTCCTTTGCAATGGATTTCCTTCTCAACAAATTTACCCTATCCACTATCATTGCTACAGTAGTAGAGCATGATTCAAGCTCCGATACCATCTATTTTTGAGATATCTGTGAATATCTCCCCAACCCTTGTCCAAAATCTGTATTGAATCTTCTCTGATACCATATGTCACATCCCCACAACGTGCCTTACATTCTTGCACCTTTTGAGGGTGTGTGACACTGTAACATTTCTCACTTGGTTGCTTGGCAACACCAAGGTTACTTCATTTGGACTATGCCTCTTTACTGGTGAGTAACACTCCTACTCTAGTACAACTTTTGTATACATGGACATTCATTAATTTCTTTAAATCTTAGTCATATTTAAGTATACATCCAAGAACATGAAAATCCAAGAGAACAACAACGGAAGAAATGAAAGACAAACTCAAATATAATGCGGGTGGCACAAACTATTCCTAACACCCAAAAAATCCTTTGTTATAGAAGAACAATTACATCATGAGCACTATCTACTTAGTTTACAACTTCAGTAGAGTCAAACGACTCACCGCACCTCACCAAGACACTCTTGAATAGATTCGTCACCACAATACTCTTTGTTGCAACCATATACAATGGCACTTGCAGTGCATATTAGATGTTCCTACAACCACAACCTTGTTGTCTCTTTGTTTCCGAAGACTCTTCCTCTTCGTTTCCACAAACTTCACATATTTCGGTTATGCCTCACACATGCCCCCACTGACCTGTGTTTCCTGACATAGCCAAAAATTTCCCAAGAGAAATTTTCCCAGCTCTATCCATTGAACCCTCCTCATCAAGGTAGCACAATTCCTCCCAGAGTGGAGCGACTTGGCTCCTTGAGAGAGATACCCCTCTTCATCTTCCTCAGAATCGTAGAGCTCTCTTTGTCTCCAAGTTTTTCCCAAAAAATATTTCCTTCCTTGGCTGTGTTCCCTTTTTCTCTTATAGGCTCCCCATAGGTCACCATCATGAACCATCATTTCCTTTGGGGGTGTTGTGCCCCTTCACAAACCCATGTCCAAATAAATCACCATGCCCCTTTTTGGACCCAGTCTCCCAACAAACGAATGCACCCTCAATCATCGTGCCCCTTGGGACCCAAATGCCCAAACTTGGTGTGCCCCTCATTTCAGTGCACCCCATCGTTTGAATCGACTTGTCCCCTTAGGGGCACACACCCCTTAGGTGAGTCAATTCAACTATATTAAGTGAGCCCCCCATGCCTTAGCCAATTTTTCTTTGTCGATGAAGCGCCCAAGACACCTTGGGTGGAGTCGTCCCTTCGCATGTTGTGTGCCTAAGGAACCCCAATTCCCCTCTATATGAAGAAATACGTTTATTCATTTGCAATGATTGTCCTGCCTCCCTAATTTGGTGTGTGGTGGAATTGCATGCACCTGAGCTAAGATCCAAAGGCCTTACAATATGTATAATAAAAAATAACAATTTCAACAAATTTTATATCATTAACACATTAAGAGATGGTTTTTTTCATTTTCTTAAAAGTGGTGGTTAGGGTTTTACCCTAGTTTATCATTAATGTAGATGATGTTCCCTTTAGCCTCACTCTATGTTACACCACATTCCTCCTCCTCCTAGCAATTGATGCAATTTTCCTCTCTCATCACAGTTCTCCCCTCCTCATCAAAGACAACATCTCCAAATTTGATAATGGTCTTCGAATTTTCAGCCTTAGGGTTGGCTTCGACCTCCATAAAATATCCAAAATCACCTCAACACATATCTTCTCCTCATGGTAAAGTGAAGCATATATCACCCCCCTCTCCTTTGGGAAAGTGGGACCTTTTCTCCTTGATAGTTTATCTGAATATCTCTTTAGGATTGGCACATATCCCTTCTTGGATGCAATGACCCCTAGGAAATCCTTGAAATACATAGTGCTAAAGACGAACCCTAGACGAATGTTTTCTCCATAACTTAGAATATGTTTGTTAATAAATCTTGGAACCATCCTTATATGTAGTAGAGGACATAAATAAACAATATTATTTTGATAAAGAGGTGTTAAAAATTTGAAGGCATCAAGCCAACACTAGTAGTCTTTCACCAATGGATTTATTACGCTCGGAAACTGGAATAAAGGAAAAATCCTACATTTACCCATGTGCAAGATGCTTCTTGATAGTGCAATTTGAAATGAACAAGGATAATATTGAGTCCTTAATTCTAGCCCATGGTTTTGGGGTAAATATGTACTTCACGTGAATCCTTGGACTCCAACCTTCGACCTTACATTGGATTCCCTCTCCAACACTCTAGCTTGAGTAAGACTGCCTAACCTTGTGCTATAATTATGGGATTATATGTCTCACATGATATATGAAATGGTAGAGGTAAATTTCACTTCAAGAGTGAGGATACAAAGAAATGTTGCAGCACTACATATGCTCTCATATATCTAGATATGGATTTTAGCAAAGGCTTCCCTGCATGACATTGATAGAAAAGTATTACATTTGGAATAAAACGTTGGATTATGAGCGAGTTTCCTTTCAATGTAGGGTCTTCTTTGAAACAAGGAATGTATTTTCCTATTGTACCAAGAAACCAAAGGTCATGTTCTCTAGAAAAACTTAATAAAAACCCAAATGGTGGGATACAGTGATGAAGGCACATCACTTAATTATTTAAGGAGCCTAAAGAGTCTATCCATCATATCACAACTCCACCAATCCAACAAAATCCTTCATATTTGGGTTTGGTTCCCACCCAATAAGGAAATAATCCTCCTTCCCACCACCAATCAAGTATCCCTTACAATAGTCCCCTTGGTTGATCTAGATCCCTGAATTGTTTCTCTTGAAAGAAGAAGAAGAAGAGCCTATCCTTGTCACTCAAACGACCTAGTTGAGTTGGGATGACTAGATGGAGGAAGAAGAAGAAAATTTGGAGGTCTCAAAAGTCCCATAAACTCTCCGAGAAAAAGAAGAGAATATTGTGATGGAATGGACAAAAGGCGATCAACAAGAACTAGCCACACCACTTTTAAGGACCTAACCTCCCTAACCCCTCACGTAGATAGAATAATATGTTTCCATGTAATAAAGGTCGACATTAGTTAATAAGGCATATTTAATAAATTGGAATAAGTCAATGTAAGAAGACCTAATAGAAGCTTCATCTTTTAGAAGGATCTTCCTCTAGAATGATATTTAGAAGATAAAATTAATATAAATAAGAGGAGTCATGAGAAGTTTTTTCTTGAGAATTATTGTAACAGAGCACTTCTCTGTTGTAGGTTGCCTCCTCGAAGAGGCAAGTGAGCATTTTTTCCTATCAATAAAGGTATTATTTTGGTGTTGTAGTTTCATTTATTGTGTGCTTTCGTTGTTATTCTCTGCAATATTTTTGTTTTTGGCTATTATAATAGACTTGGTACCTTACAAGTTGTATCAAAGCACTTTCCTTGGCAGAAAATTGTGGGTTATTTTTTTTCAAGGTAGAGACATATTCTGAAATCTTAAAGCTACATATATATGTTGTTTAGCGCATGAATTTGCGGTCGGGGAATCATACATGAAGTAACTACAAGTGGTACTCAAGCGCACATTGTTGGCCACCCTTGTAACCCCTGTTGGTACTCCTTCGAGTGGTAGCGCATTAGAAAATACATGTATACGGATCAACCTAGATATCCCAAAGCCCTCTGTAGATAAACCAATCAGCCGCCTGAATGCTATAGTTCCACCGAGAACAACACTCAAAAATATACTCTCTAGTACTTGGGTAGTCGAGTAGTATGACTAACGGAACGATCTAGCCTCCTTAGTTGGTGCCCTGAGATATTGGAACAAGTACTATTGTTGGACCTCGCACATATATCAGATAGCTATAGCACAAGGAAAACCCTTGTCTATAGAAAACCTAAATACCCTAATCCTTGGGTCAAAAACATAAACAGAACAAACAATATCTATTTTCATGCAACTTTACCTCCTGCATTTTGGTTGCAAAATTATTACACCATTTTTCCTGTTAAGAATTTGGGCCTTTCAACATTGCATTATTCTTTAGATCGGAGTAGAACTTTGTACGTGTAAAAACAAATGTTTTGGGCCTGCTCACACCCTTATTTGAGACCTGTCCCAATGGACTCCTCTTTTCATCCGGATCGTAGTAATACCTATCATTTTTTAGCAATTTTTTCCTATGGTCTCGACCCCCTTTCTGACACCCCTACTTGGGACCTATTCCATTGGACTCCTATTTTATTCTGGATCACAGTGATACCTATCATTTCTTAGCCTTGTTTTTATGAGGACACACCCACCCTTTTCACTCACCATTCTTTCCGACCTCTTCCTGTATTTTCCCCTCACCATGGTGTTATAGCAATATTTGCCTCACCATTGTTATCTTGCACATAGGGCCTTTTTCCATTTCCCTATGTAGACTTGTTATCCCTTTTTGATGAATCCAGACCTAAAAATATACATTTTTACACATATACACTCCCTTTCTGTTATGCAAGATGCATATACGCTCACTGCTCCACTACAACCCCTGTACATCGGGATTTGTGCCAGAAAATACAAAAATGAGGTCAGGTTTCCATGTCATGACAGAAGACCTTTGATCCTTGGCCTTCCATATACTGAAAATGTTCTGACTCGGCCCTTCAAATGCATTTTGAAGGCTGTAAGAACACAATTTTGAGCTATGGAAAAGGAGGAGAAAGTAGTCAACTTTGAGAGCAAAGTTACTATGAAGAAATTACTTCATATTGAGTCTGCATCCCTTTGTCCCTCAAGTCTGAACATAGTGTTCATCCCCCAAGCTCTTTCCCTATTGTTGAGAGGACCTCATTGCCTCTTTACTATGAGGTTTCCTTTGGTGGAGGATTGAAGTGGTGAAGACCCAGTTGGAATGAACTTGGTTTCTTGGTTTTGAACTGTGCCGACACGGAAGTTTGTAATGTTGTCACTTCAACTGATTAATTATTAATAGAAATACTCCTTTCCCATTCTATTGGTATCTTGAAAATATATGATTATTATCCATGGTCATGTTTGTAATGTTTATTAATGGATTATGTTATCTAATGTGCTAACCCATTTTATATTATCACTGTGTACTTGCTCTACTTGTTTGTTGAGAACTTCTTGCAGGTATAAATCTTTGGGTCAAAGTGATCAACGATGGAACATCATCGAACATTGGATCGAGGTAGGCCTCTTTATTATCTTTCACATTAGTTTATATAGCATATGTTGGAATTGAGTTGACTTCTGCAGTCATACCTGTCTGTTGTGGTTTACCCTTGGCCATAGATAGTTTTTACCTCATAACAGAAATGGAAACTCCATTGGGGATTGATCTTCCTTCTAAGGGTTGAAGTACTTTTTCTTTTTACATTGCTCTTTTTCCTTTGTGTTTCTAGTTGTACCACTGCTTGACATATTCTGTTCACTCTGGGTTTGAGTTTTCATCCTTTGTCCCCTTCCAAGCCTTTTTTTAAAGCATATACCCCCCTTTTGCCTTGACAGTCGTGTATACACACTTGTTGTCTCCCTGCAAGATGCATATATACGCTCTGTTCTCTTGAACAGTCGTGTCTACCACTTTCCCTTGCCTTTTTTCTTGGTTTAGTGACTGTTGGGTGGAATTTGAAGATTGTTGAGCCTTCTCAGGTCTCTGTAGTACCTATTGAAATTGTCTGGGATGACAGGAAACATGTTTGGAGTTGAATTTTTGGGTGTAGTCTTTCTCTTTGTTTTCCTTTTTTGATTTGTCCTTGTTCTCTGGGCTATTTGCTTGGTTGCTTGGTATTTTGCTCGAGTTATTGCTTTTATACACAGTAGAATTTATATATCAGGTTGCTCATCAGTCCATGCATTTTCTTTATAGTATATTGAAAATAAAAAAAAATAGGCATTTTACATTGGTTAGTATTTTTGTCGTTGAACCTTTATCATTAGCTTAGTGCATTTAGCGAAAGGTTTCATTTTACTTCTGAATTGCAGAGTTGAAACTGAAGACTGCACTGTTTATTAGCATATCATTCATTGAAAAGTTAAAGATAGGATTTGCATTATATTCATATTTATTTTTCTTGCATAATCATAACATCATGAGTTTCACTTCCATGCCTTTTTGAGTAATCTCGACCAATAAAATTTACACTTTAAACTAAAATTTATTAGTCACGATTTTATTTTTAGGGTGCACAAACTAGCCAAGGATTTAGTGCCTTGGAATAGGATTTTGTGAGTAAACTTTTCCAAGGAAATTAAATCAACATATGTGTCTGAGACAGGGAGATGAGAAGTCCATTGTATAATTGGTAAGATCAGGAGGCTCCGCTCACACCAGAGTTAATCATGAGGTTGCGCAAATTTAGTTGAAGGGATAACCCCTGGATACTCACCTAGCGTTAGAGATATTTCTGTGGATTTATTCGTATTTGGGGATCTTTCTAGTACCCATACCTCTGTGAGAGGTGGTGCTTTCAAGGTTTCGGTCTTTTCTACCCTGCCCATATGATGATACGGACTTATGACTACTCGCTTGTGCATCGATTATACAGTGGTTTATTAGTTGCTTGACTTAGGTATCTCATAGGTTACTTGCAGGGGTTATTCTGCTTGTATCCTGAGTCAGATAGGGGTCGGACAACACACAACCTTTATGGAGGATTACCTCTCCGAGTGGATCTGATTGACTGGTTGTTAAGCCTACGAGGGCCCTTATAATTGATTATGTTACCTCCAAAATTTAGCGGGGAGTCTCAAGGCCCTCTTGGACAAGGCATACCATCTTTAGCGAGGGAGGCCAGTCAACCACTTTAGCTCGTTTGCATGCATATTGGTCATTTGACTTTTTGGTATGTTCTTTGACTGCTAGTTGGCCTTAGGATATATTTTTATTTTTGAAGAGTCTTAAGTCATCGTGGAGTCAGACCAACTTCCTCGTCGGTCCCATTGGTTGTTACAGTTACCATCAGTTTTCAAGTTCTTTCCTTCTAAAACGCGTAGAGTTATCAGGAGTGGTACACACACATCCACTTATTAGACTTGTGGTCCCATAAGGATGAGTATCGAATCTAGTCTTCATAACACTGGGAGTTCTTCCACTCCCATACCCACTATAGTTAATGTCACCCCTTTGACACCTGCAACCACTACAGTTGCAGTGCCAAAGGCTTATACCGATATTATGGCTCGACCTGTAGTTAATGCTTCATCTCTTCCCTCAAACCCTTTTGGGGGTTTCGGTCACTCGTCGAGCTACAATGTTCAGACTATCCCCATGGATTCTAGTCCATTTTCATATGGTATGCCTAACTCCTCTTTGGAGTTTTCGACTGCCATCCCAGATGTTGGCCCTAATGCTAGCTTTGGACTTGGGGGAACTACACCTCCTTACACTCCTTTCCCATTTGGTAGTTCTCATATTACCCAAACAAATCCTAATGTAGGAAGTGTCCCTATTCTTAACCCCAGGTCTAATCCTTCTACTGTTGGATGGAACAACCTAGCTGGTGGACAAGTTCCACCCTATATCCCTATCTCCTCGGTGCCGATTCCGACCAATACTTTTGGCATGACGAATCCAATTCAATCCTCCGGGTTCCCACCTAGAGGAGGTCAGTCTTACACTTTGGGCACCCCCCAACCTAGATTCAATCCAGTTGGGGGCAGTTTTCATAACCCCCAGCCTGGATCTAATCTAGCTGGGGGAAATTTTCACAATCCTTATCAGAACATTCCTACTGGAATGATGCCCAACCCATCCTATACGAATCAACTCAGAGGAGGGCCTTATAATTATGAATAGGGTTTTGGTACTTACCTGAATCCTAGATGGAATGCAGTTCCCAACAAACAATATTTCATGGGAGGATGGGGCCAGATGTAGCAACCCCATCTCCCTTTTCTGGCCATGCTCAGTCTACTAGATTTGTCTAAGTTAATGAATGACTCAGTGATTCATGATCCCACATGGCCCCCAGTCCCCACCAAACTTCCTTCAGACATTCCAAAGTTTGAAGATAAGAATGGAGAGGACCCTGGTGAACACATCACTACCTTTCACCTTTGGTGCTCTTCGAATTCCCTGAACCATGTTTCTATTAGATTGCGATTTTTTCATCGCACTCTCATTGGATTTTCTTCGCAATGGTACATTGAGCTACCTAGGGGGACATATGGGTAATTTAATCAGTTGGTGGTAGCCTTTCTCAACCACTTTCAATTGCCCATTCATTATGATGTTGGCCTCGATCTTTTGTCGACTTTACGCCAGGACACCGCTACTCACATCTCGGATCACATCCAGGAATGACGTAGATGAAGGAAGTTGATTAAGACTCCTATACCCCCGACCTTTCTTCTAGAATGGTTTCTAAAGTCTTTGCACCATCTTATATCGAAGGACGTTTCTACTTCCGGGGTCTCCAATGAGGAATAGGCTATCTTTAAAGCCCAACAATTAGATTTAATATATGCTCAGTCTGGGATGTTATATCACCTTCTTCTAGAAGCACCGCGGTCAAATTACGATCCTAGGAAAAGAACGAGACCTCATGCCAATGGCATTGTAGGATCCGCCAATGTAAAGTCAGCAGACTCGTAAATAAAGTCTGTCGGAGGACCAAATTCATATGGATCCTCCAAACCCACCCAGTCGACGGATGTACATTCTGTGCAATCGTCGAAAAACCCAAATGGTGACTAGCAACCAGATGGGAACAAAAGGAAAGGTCGAAACAATCGTAAGGGTGGGAAGAATGGTAACAAACCGAAGGACAAAGATAATAATGGGAATCATAATGATAATTTTGGAGAGGTCAAGAAAGAGAAATGTAAGGTGAAGATTCCTTGCAAACTTTGTATCGATGGCCACCTTACACACTTATGCCCCAAACTTGCATAGGCTGCAAGGATTTTAAATCTATCGCCCGCTGTGCTGAAGAATCCATTCCCACACAACCAACACTTAGCCTCGAGCTCTTCAAATGCCAAAAATGCACCTGGTGGAAGTCAAAACCCACCACCACAAGATGGAGACCATGTTTGTATCAATATGGTCGACGCAAAAATCGATATAGCCACCCATTCTCGAGATTATAGATTTTCAAAAGCTAGTACCGGTCTAGAAGCTCCTCCTCCCCCTTCGGAGATGAATTTATAGATTGAGAAACCAAAGCCACTGCCTCATATTCCGAAAGAAGTACTCAAGTGCTCTACCCACAACCCTAATGCTAGAGCCGCCCATAACTACTCTATTGTTGAGGATCTGGGCCAAACCCCTTGTGCGATGTCGGCTTTGGAGGTAGTCCAGACGTGTCCATCACAAAGGAATGCCTTACTCTCTGCCTTAGGAGCTCTAGAACCTAGTGGCTCGAAATTTCTCAAGTTTGATTTCATGAACGTGAAGCCTCGCTTACCCTACCATGTGGCTTTCCAAATCCACATGGAGTATTCCAATTATACTATCAAATGAGCGGTCGTTATCTTGCTCGCATGATTGACTAGATGAAACTTTTCCTTTGGATGAAGCCATCCTCGAATCCATGAATGGTTCTGAGAGACCTTGGGACGATATGCATCATCGATCTTATTTTATCCCAAGTCTGGAAAGAATCGAGAAAGATGATTTTCGATCTACCTTGAGTGAGATAGTCGGTCACGCTGTCATTCCACTTGAAATGCATTTAATTTATGTCGAAGGAAACATGGTGAGTATTTAGCCTACCATATCGATCGATATCTCTTGTGCCCCTAGCAATATTGAGAATGTAAATATATGCGGTTTGTTCGCCAGAAGAAATTCTGATCTACATCGATCTCTTCAAAGAATTTCGAGATGTATTCGCTTGGTCATATGAAGAGATGCCAGGGATCGACCCTCGTATTGTCGAACATGAGATTAGGAATTATTCATATGTTAAACCTGTTTGGAAACATCTTAGAGCTGTTAATCCTAGGAAGGCCCCTGCTATTAAGGAAGAGGTGGAGAAGCTACTTAATGTTGGCTTCATCTACCTAGTTCCCTTGACCGAATGGGTATCCAACCCCGTTCCTATGAATAAAAATCAAGGAACCATTCGTGTGTGTATGGAATTTCATTACATGAACAAGGCTTGTCCTAAAGATAACTTCCCCATGCCTTTCATTGATCAGATTCTCGATGAGTGTGCAGGAAGTGAAATATTTTCTTTTATGGATGGATTTTCAGGATATAACCAAATCCAGATCAAACCTAAGGACCAACACAACACAACATTCATATGTCCTTGGGGTACTTTTGCATGCCGGAAAATGCCTTTCAGCCTTAAAAATGTCGTAGCAACCTTCCAATGCGCCATGACATTCTCTTTTCATGATCTCAAGCACATAGTCGAAGCCTACCTTGATGATCTTGCTGCTCACACTCGCAAGAGAGTGGATCATGTTATACACCTTTGACTAGTTTTTGAAAGATATCATTACTATAGAATCCGGTTAAACCCTCACAAATGCATCTTTTGTGTTAAGTCTGGTCGTCTCTTGGGGTTCCTAGTTTCCAAGACTGGGATCATGGTGGATCCTCTTAAGGTTGAGGCAATACTTCAGTTTCCACCCCCGCACACGATTAGACAACTTCAAGGTTTACAGGGGAAAACTAACTTTCTGCATCGATTTATAGTGAATTATGCCAATATCACTAAGGTTTCATGCGCCTATTGAATAAAGAGACCCTTTTATCTGGGATGAGCGAGCCTAGGACTCTTTCAACACCTTAAAGAAATCCTTGGTATTGACCCCTATGCTGAAATCTCCTGATTACAGTAGAGATTACTTCTTGTATATTTCCGCGTTTGAAGAGACGATTGGTATGGTTCTAGTTTAGGAGGATGATGAGCTCCATGAGCATGCCATCTACTATCTCAGTCAAAATTTAGTCAGTCCTAAGCTTAATTACTCTCACATTGAAAAGCTAGCTATGGTTGTCGTTCACGCAGTCCAACATTTACGTCACTATATATTGCTTTGCAAGACTATTGTGGTTGTTGATGTCAATCCGTTTCAGTACATCCTCACTAGGCGTATCATAAGTGGGAAATATAATAAATGGATTGTCATCCTACAAGAATTTGATCTCGACTTTGCTTCAGCCAAGTCCAAGAAATCACTAGTTTTTGCAGAGTTAGTATCTGATTTTCCACAATTAGACGAGGATGTTATCCATGTCAATTCGTTTGCATATGAACACATTTTCCTAGTCTCGTCGTCTGACCCCTAGTATGGAGACATTGTTTTATATCTGCAAACCTTGAAGTTGGCTCAACATCTCTCGCGAGATGATCGACGACGTGTTAGATACCAAGCCAAAAAGTATACCATCGTCGGTGACACTTTTTATCACCTAGGAATAGATAGTATCTTACATCATTTCTTAACTCACGAGGAAGCCGAGTCAGTCCTAAATGATTGACACAAAGGGGATTTTGGTGGTCATCTATCTGGGCTTGTGACAACCCAAAAAATCCTGTGAGTCGGTTATTTCTGGCCTACTATATTTAAAGATTGTATTGAAGTGGTTAAGAAGTGTCACCCCTACCAGGTGTTCACTCGAAAAATGTGATCACACCCAGCCCCTCTTCACCCAGTCATTATCGTTGGTCCCTTCACCAAGTGGGGGGTAGATTTCGTCGATTGCAGCCCAACTTTGACTGGGGAGAATAAACACATTATCATGGCCATCGACTACTTTACCAAGTGGGCCAAAGCCATGACTACCATAAAATCCAATGGGAAAACTGTAGCCTTCTTCATGTTCAACCAAATTATCGCCTGGTTCAGTATCCCAAGTAATATTGTCACTAATCATGACAGTCACTTTCAAAATGAAATGATGGTAGAACTGGAATCTAAGCTGGGGTTCAGACATGGTCATTCATATCCTTATTACCCCCAGAAAAATGGCCAACACTCACAACCAAGATCTTGAAAACTGCATACCTACCCACATTGACTCCAAAATGGACTACCTGAAAGAGGAAATGAAGAAGGAATCATTTCCCACCTTTCCAGCCAGTTTGAATCCCACCTTGAGTCTCAAATTGACTCATTTGCTAAAAAGGTCCCGGAAAAACTATCAATTTTTGGACTCCATTCCTCATCCAACCAACCTTCTAACCTTGAAGGTACCACTTCATCCAATTCCCAACAATTTCAATCCAATCCTTTTCATCGTGATATGTTTCTTCCATGAGTGGAGGTGAACAAATTTTATGTCTAGGATACCACTGGTTGGGTCACTCAAATGGAACACTACTTCTTGCATGGAATCATCGATGATTTGGCCAAACTTCATTACAATGTCCTCTATTTGGACCCTAAGTGTTGGAAATGGTGGCAATGGCATCGAAAATCACATCAAGGATATGTGTCTTGGACCTAGTTTGTGGATGAAATTTATGATCGCTTTGACACTGATACACACTCCTTGGGTCATCTCACCAAATTTAAATAGTCAAGTACAGTGGAAGAGTTTATAGTTTCATTTGAGCAATCAACTTTCAGAACAGAGGGCATGTCTGATACTTTTTTCTGAGAATTATTTATCAGTGGCCTCAAGGATGACATCCAAGCCCAAGCCCTCATGACTCTCCTCCAGACTTGGCTGGAAGCTACTCAATGTGCCAAGGAAGCCCAACAAGTTTTTTTCTCCAACATCGCAAACCCTTTTTCCCTCCACGCCCTACCCTTCTACTCATGCTCCTCATCCCACCACTCTCAATATCCAAAAAATAACCCGAGCAAAAATGTATGAACACCAACCCAAAGGTATTTTCTATAATTGTGATGAATTTTTGTTTCCGAGGCATAAGTGTAAGGAATAAAAGTTGTTCATGGCCATCTCTAAGGATGTTGCTAAAGATGATATCGAGGCTTTTCATGCAGTCGATCTACCTGAGACAGCTCCTCTCACTTTGACATATGATCCACGAGAATTTGAACTGGTCATTTCCTTTAATGTACTCATTTTCTTATTTTCTCCCCAAACCCTCAAGATAATTGGTTACATTAAAAATAGGAATGTCATCATCTTAATTGACAGTGGTAGAACTCAAAATTTCATTCATCAATTCATTACTCAAGAAACCCATTGCTATATCTATGTCGTCGACAATTTTCAAATCATGATTGCCAATGGGGGTTCTATGAAATGTGGAGGGCATTGTGAGAATGTGCATCTCCAAATTGGCCAGTACAACCTAAAATCTCATATGTTATCTATTGACATGGGTGGTTGTGACATTGTGTTAGGTGCAAAATGGTTACACACTCTCGATCCCATCCTCGTGGAGTTTAAGGAACTCACCATGTAGTTTAAATAGGATGGCCAACAATATAAGTTCCAAGGCATTAGAACAGGCTCCCCTGAGATCATTAATTCCCATCGAATGGAAAAACTCCTAAACAAAGGTCATTTCGACATTATTTCCCAACTCAATTCCATTCAAGTAGTTGAGACACAATATGTGCATCTTGACCTCCAATCTATATTTTATAAACACCAAACTATTTTTTCCACTCCCCATGGCCTTCCCCCTTCCCATGGTGTTCATGATCATCCCATTCCTCTAGTTCTGGCTAGTCTTCCTAACAATGTCTGCCAATATCATCATCCCTTTTCCCAGAAGAATGAAATTGAGAAAAAATTTCAAGAATTTATCGACGCATGTGTCATTTTCCATAGTACTAGCCCCTATTCTTCTCATGTGGTCATGGTCCTCGAGAAATAAGGAACGTGGTGCATGTGTCCTGACTTTCATTCTCTCAACAAACTCACCATCAAAGACAAGTTTCCCATTCCTTTCATTGATGATCTAGTGGATGAATTGAGTGGTGCTCACTACTTTACTAAACTTGATCTTTATTCTGGTTACCACAAGATACATATGAAAAATGTTGGCTTTCCCAAGATGACCTTTCACACTCATGAGGGCCACTATGAGTTATTGGCCATGCCCTTTGGCCTCTGCAATGCCCCCTCCACTTTTCAAAGTCTCATGAATCATGTCTTCTATCTTTTTCTTCGTTATTTTGTCTTAGTTTTCTTTGAAAATATTCTCATCTATAGTAAAACATGGACCACCCATCTTTCCCATGTGGATCAAGTTCTCCATCTCCTTTTTCAACACCAAATTTTCCTCAAAAAATCTAAATGTGCCTTTGGAGCCTCAAAAGTGGACTATTTGGGTCATATTGTTGGCAAGGATTGTGTCAAGGTGGATCCTAAGAAAATTGAAGCTATGCAGGATTGGCCTCGCCCCAAAAATCTCAAGAGTTTGCGTGATTTTCGGGGTTAAATGGGCTATTATCACAAATTTGTTGAGAACTATGGAAAAATTGCAACACCTCTCAGAGTCTCACTTCTCTAAAACAAAACTCTTTCAGTTGGATTCCTACAAATGATGAAGCCTTCCATGCTTTGAAAGAGGCTATGTTCACAAATATTGTCTTAGACCTTCCCAACTTAAAAAATAATTTTGTCTTGGAATGTGATGCATCAAGGAAAGGAGTTAGTGCAGTTCTCATGCAAGAAGGATGATCGATGGTCTTCACCAGTAAACAAATTTCAGAGCGACGTTTGGGCCAATCAATATATGAAAAGGAAATGCCAGTTATTCTACATGTTATGGATCTATGACATCCTTATCTATTGGGCCAATGCTTCCAAATTAAAACCGATCATCAAAGCCTCAAGAATTTTCTAAAACAATGAATTTCATCCCCAGAGCAACAAAAATGGGTCACTAAGATCTTTGGATATGATTATGAGATAATTTACAAGAAGGGAAAAGAAAATGTGGTTGTTGATGCTCTTTCCCGGAAGTATGAATATGAAGGATCCTTTTTTTCTCTCTCCTTCATTGTACTAGATTGGCTCCAAGCCGCTCACCAAGAATGGTTGCAATACCCAAAAATTTTGGGCCTTATCCAACAGTTGCAAGCCAATTCTCTAGTTTCTCTAGGGTACTCTTGGCACAATAACAAGCTTCGCTACAAAGGCCATCTATATCTCAGCAAATAGTCACAACTTAAATCTTAAGTGCTTTTATAGCTTCATGCTTCCCTCACAGTCGGGCATTCAGGGTTCACCAAAACATATGAAAGGGTCAAACGATCCTTTTTCTGGGATGGTATGAAATAGGTAGTCAACACCTTTATGGCTGAATGTGATGTCTGTCAACAAAATAAGGGAGAAATAGTCAAGACCCTAGGAACACTTCAACCACTGCTGATTACATCAGCTATTTGGAATGATATTTCTATGGACTTCACTGTTGGCTTACCTAAATTGGGAAATAAATCAGTCATCATGGTGGTAGTTGATCATCTTTCCAAATATGTTCATTTCTTTTCTCTCGAACACCCATTCACAGCCTCCATAGTGGCTCAAATTTTCATGGATAATATCTTCATGCTTCATGTCATGCCTCATTCTATTGTATCTAACTGATATCCCACTTTTACTAGAAATTTTGGGCAAGAATTGTTCCATCTCCAGGGCACCTAATTGCATCCCAACACTACCTATCATCCCTAGACTAATGGCCAAACTGAATTTGTCAACAAGTGTTTGAAAACATATTTTAGGTGTTTTGCATCTGAATGACTGAGTCGGTGGACTTAGTGGTTACCCCTCGTTGAATGGTGGTACAACACATCTTACCATATAGCTAATCGCATGACTCCTTTTGAAGCAATCTATGGAAAAAAATCCACCATCGGTTCTCTCCTACATGGCAGGTATATTGAATTTTTAGGAGGTTGAAAACAATATTGCAGTTCATGAGGCCATTCTCCACACCATCAAAACAAATTTGGTCATGGCCCAAAATTGCATGAAGCAACAAGCGGATCAAGGTCGCTCTGAATGATAATTTCTGGAAGGGGACAATGTGTTTCTTCGTCTACAACCCTATAAGAAGATTTCACTCAAACTAGACCACTGTCAGAATCTTGGTCCCAAATTTTATCGTCCTTATACAATTCTCAAGTGAGTGGAGTAGGTGGCTTACTAGTTAGCTTTGCCCAATCAATCTAAGTTCCATCCTATTTTTCATGTCTCATGCTTAAAGAAGGTTATTGGTACTAAGTGCCAAACTAAAACCAATCTCCCTGATTTGGATGAAGAAGGTTCCATTTGGTTCCAGCCACAAGCAGTCTTGGACCAACACGAGTGTCGTCTCCGTCAACATACAATCAAGGAAGTGTTAGTGCAGTGGAAAAATAAAACTGATGAAGATGCCACTTGGGAGCCAACTACCATTCTGCAACAGTTTCCTCATCTCAAGCCTTGAGGACAAGACTATTTTTCAAGGGGGATGGCATGTTAGGTACCTAACCTCCCTAACCCCTCATGTATATAGAATAATATATTTCCATGTAATAAAGGCTGAAATTAGTTAATGATGCCTATTTAATAAATTGGAATAATTCAATGTAAGAAGACCTAATAGAATCTTTCACTTCTTGAAGGATCTTCCTCTAGAATGATATTTAAAAGATAGAATTAGTATAAATAAGAGTAGGAATCATGAGAAGGTTTTTCTTGATAATTATTGTAATAGATCGTTGCTCTGCTGGAGGTTTCCCCCTTGAAGAGGCAAGTGAACATTGTTTCCTATCAATAAAGGTATTATTTTGGCGTTGTGGTTTCATCTATTGTGTTGTTCCACTATTATTCTCTGTAATATTTATTTTTTCGGCTATTATAATAGATCTGGTACCTTACAACCACTCCATGACTTGTGGGTGGAATGGATAGAAGCTAGGCCCAAGAAGAAAAAATTCAATCCACCCTTATAGAAAATGAACTATATGACAAGAAATCATCGTCATAATCTATTCTAGATATGAACACCCATTCAACTAAACTTAGACTCCCTAGTGACAATATAGACTTAAATCATGTTCCAAAAGTGTGATTATTGGTTTCCAAAAGTGTGACTATCAGTTTCCATAAGTGTGATCATTGATTTTCAAAACTGTGATTATTGGATTTCAAAAGTGTGATTACCTATTTCCAATGGTGTCATTATTGGTTTCCACTAGTGTGATTATCATTTTCCAAAATTACTCTAACATGGTGTATTTTTCTTAGAAAGTGCCGTCCATGTTATCCCCATTTTGTGGGATAACTAAGGAGATGATGTCTTCAAGACCTTAGGTTGCATATATGGAGTGTCGAGAGACCACATGATTAGAAATGTCCACTTGCACATACAGAAGCCTGCTTTATCACCACATTTTGATCCATTGTCAGTGCATCCACCACACCAGCTGGATTTTGGAAAGTAGATGGGTCTTTCTCCATGCGGTACAAGTCAGGTATTGTGGCAGGTAATCACCCTAATATTGAGGCATTTAAACATGTTGTATTTCATTTTCTTTTGATTATAGAATTCCTGCTTGGAAATTATGCTTTTGACCATGTTTCACCTTGGTTAGTGTCATAGATTTCCTAGTAAGTGACCAACCTTTGGGGAAGGTTTGTGACTAGGGTCCCTTAAGGTTTTATCGTACCATTCCCTACCATACTTAAAAAATTCTACTCATTACACTCCCATCATATTGTCTTCTTCTAGGCCCTTTGACTTTAGTGACCCAAGAAGGGCATGTACATCATTTCATGGGAAGAAGGGGTTGAAGGCCAAGAGGGATTGTTGTTGGCTAAATTGGGGACCTATAAAAATAAATGATAGTGATGATTAAGGGGTTATTTGGAGGATGGGAGGTCTCATCACGAGGTGGCGTATCATGGTCATGGGTATTTAGCGGTATGAAATTACCATCATCTGGTCAACAAGCCATGTTAGTGGTTCTCAGTTACACAACTGAGAGAAAGGGGGTCTCATCATGAGCTATCCTTATCATTTATGCAAGGTATTTGTGAATGACACTATCGTTATTTGGACACCAATCCAGGAAAGTGACCTTCAAATTGTTCCTTAGAACATGAAATAAATATAATAAGGAAGAATGGAAAGAATATGGGCTTGGAAAAAGTGCATCGCAAATGAAGGTGCCACACACCCTCTACAAAAGGAACCCATAAATGAGATAATACGAGACCTTGTATGTCATAAAAATAATTGACCTATGAAGTCTAAATCCCTTTCCACCTCATCACCCATTACATAACCTTTAAAGTCCATTCTTGGGAGCATCCCCTATTTTAGGGTTTTGGTCTACCCAATAGGACTTTTATGACACCCCTCCCATACTTAAACTTGGTCAAGTGTATAGGGTATTTGAGCATTTGTTTAATTTGATGAGGTAGTTTTGATGCACATGTTTAGGTTCCTTTCTTATTATATGTGGTTTAAACTTATCATGATATCTTTGACTTGCGATATTTGGAGGGCGTACCCTTTTGTTTTGCAGTAATTTGCTTGGTGACCATTTTTGGGAGAACAAGCCTAGCTTGGGCTTCCATGGGGAAAGAATCCCACAGCTTGGATGTTGTAGGCCCACATATCGGATTACAGAGACATGCCCTTGGAGGCTTACATGGTATCATGGAGGATCTTTTTTATCCCCTATTACCCAAACGACTTTCCTAGGAGAGGAAAAACGTCACATTTTGAGGCTTGACGTCATGCTTGAGGGGGTTTGATGGTGATGGAGTTATTGCACATTAACACTTGACATGTTTTGACTGGAGGAGACATGGGTTGGACCTAACACATGATGAGGAGGCTCAAGGAGCCCCAACAACCTCCTTTTTCTTCTCCAACGACTTTCTCAAGGTGTCAAAATGTCCCCTAAAGGGGTGACATCATCTTATTTTTTAGGGTTTCTATTGTGTTAAAGTAAAAATTAAATATTATTATTTGGTTCAAGGGGTAAGATAAGGGTTGTTGACCCCTTATCTTATGTTTTACCCTTTCTAAATGGACAAACTATGTTTTAAGACTTTTGTATAAATCGAGATCATGTGAATATCATTTCATAAGATAGCACTCCCTTGCGTAGAAGGATACTTAGCTGAAATTTTCGCTACTCTTGGAGAATTTCATCTCTCTCTTGCAATGTTATGGTTTTCTCTTGATATTTATCGATAAAAGTGGTGCACTATACTTGGAGGATTTTTCTCATGCTTGTTGATGGAATTTTGTAGGTCACTTAGGGTTTGATCTTGCATTTATTTGGAATTGGTAAGGAAATTATTGACTTGTTGTCTAAAATTCTTGCTTCTTCCATAATTGTTAGTGGGTGAACCCTTGGAGGAGTATAAGGGCATAAACCTTCCCAAAGATTTCATTTGTTTTCTTGTGAAAGATCGTTAATTACAAGGTTTCTTGAAGAATTACAAGGACACATACCATCCAAGTTCACCTTTGTTTGTTTCACAAACCCCAAGGAGTAAAAGGGATTACACCCCTTGAGGTGATTTTATCATCTCTAAAGTCACAAGAATACATGACTAAGGTGATAGTGGGTAGGTTTTCTCAAAGTTGTCACCATTTTGGTAGTTGGGTCGGGATTTTCCAAACTACAACTTGTGCGATAAGAGTCCCCCAGGTTGTCCCCTATCTCTCATAAATGGAAAGAAGGATATTGATTTGGAATTGAGCCCAATCTAAGGATTGGGTCAAGGAGAAGTTTGAATATGTTGGACAAGACTTGATTTGAAAATTGGGCACAATCTAAAAATTGGGACGAGGAAAAAGTTTGAAAAAGTGAATTGAGGGTTAGATTTGGAAATCATAACTCATATAGAAATTTATGTCAAAGTCATACTCACTGAGGAATTATAACCACCTAATTTGTCTGGATTTTAGACTTGGTTGTCCAAACAAATATTTCAGATCGCTATGATATGTTCTCAGCTCAAATATTTTATCCATGATATAATGCCACCACATCTTCAAGGCATGCATTATAGCCACCAATTTCAAGTCATGAGTAGCATAGATCCTTTCATTCTCTTTTAGCTTTATGGATTCGTAACATATCACATTCCCATTCTAACTAAGGACTCCACTAATCCCTTCCTTGCATGAATCCATGCACACCACAAAGTCTTCATTTGGATCAACAATCTTTAGTATTGGCGCACTAGTCAATAAATTCTTCAAGTGTTGAAAGCTTCTTACACAATCATAAGTCCACTCAAATCACACACTTTTGTTTTGCAAAGATGTAATTGGGTGCACAATGTTTCAGAAGCCTTCAATAAACTTTGTAATAACCTATAAATCCCATGAAGTACCTCACCTCTGTGACATTTCTTGGTGTTATCCATTCCTCAATGGAATTTATCTTTTCCGCATCCACAACTATTCCTTCCTTGTAAATGATATGACCCAAATAATAAATTTGTCACTAGTAAAATGAGCACTTTCTCAACTTTGCATATAGTTGATGCTCCCTAAATACTTGTAGCACCATATTCAAGTATTTCTCGTTCTCTTCTCCATACTTAGAGTAAATAAGTATGTCATCCAAAAATATAATGACAAACTTATCTAAGTAATTTCTAAAAACTCCATTCATCAAACATATGAAGACAACTGGTGCATTTGACAACCTAAATGGAGCCAATTTGAACTCGTAATGTCCATACCTTGTTCTGAATATGGTCTTGTTGATGTCTTCTTATTTAATTCTCACTTGGTGATATCTATATCTGAGATCAATCTTTGAAAATATTTGCGTTCCCCTCAACTGATCAAAGAGGTCATCTATCTTTGGAAAATGATACATGTTCTTTACTGTTACTTTGTTCAACTACCTAAATTCGATATAAAGTATCAGCATAGCATCCTTCTTCTTCATGAATAGTATTGGGGAACCCCAAGGTGACACACCTGGGCGTATATACCTCTTCTTCAAAATTTCTTCAAGTTGCATCTGTAATTCCTTCAGCTTTGGTGTACTCATCCTATAAGGATTCTTGGACACAAGAGCTTCTCCCGACATAATATTTATAGAGAAATAAATATCTCTTTTTGGTTGCAACCTTGGTATCTCTTTAAATACATCCTCAAATTATTTCAACAAAAGATACAGTACTTTTGACAAATAAACTGTGAAACATGTTTTCCCTCATTGGTGTTATACGTGTAATGTGAACATCATTTCAACTCATAATTCTCTCTTACACTATCTGTAACAATTCCAAATCAATTTTATGCTTGACATGATGAAATATGAAGTGTTTTTTGATCAAGTACGAAAAAAAGTGGATTGGGACATGATGTCTATGACACCTATAGGTGACAAACGCATAAAGTGGTACCCTTCATTTTGAATAAAAACATGTAGATTTATATTCAAACCTGTCAGTTTTATTCAAACCCATCTACTGCATTGCAATTTCACCATTCTCAAATATATTTCTCTATTGTAGTGGCATATGTCCATGTCACAATCTTTTCTCACTTTTGCACAATCGAAATGGGTCCTCCTGCTAAACTCGAGAGGTACAATTTTCAAAATTTTTATAACATAAATCCATCTGATCTACGGTGTGGAACATGAGTTGAAGTGGACCTACCCAACCAAGAAGAGAATCAATGATATGACGTCCGAACATTTCCAAATTTGAGAGATACCCTTGATCATGTTCCGGGTATAAGCGACTTCGAGTTGGAGGCTTGTAATAGGTGAGTGGGAATCTGTCTTGGTGTTTATAACCTATTGGATTAATATGTAGATGAGAGTTTAGTAAGGAGTATCTCCTTAGTTATTTTACTATGTAAATGAATATGTAGGGACGAAATTTGTTGAATAAGGTCATGGGAAGTGTGCGAAAAAATTTGTTTCCAAGAACACCCTTGGATGTGACAAAATAACCAATTAGGTTAGGGAAAAATTTCAACATTTTGAAAGCACATTCCTATATTAGCAAGAGGAATAATGTGTGGAGGCTAATATAGGTAAAAACACCTCATTGCAGCATCATCTCATTAAATATGGTTAATATTTCTATATAGTATAAAATTGCTATTAAAAATAAGGTTTTTGAAGTGAGATTTAAAATTGTTTTGGTCCTAGAGTATGACCTAAAATGGTTTCTTCTTGGCTAAGACCATGTCTTTCTCTGACATAAGGAAATAGGTTAATGGCCCAAGACCTAGAGGCATATGGAAAAGTGATAGTTTTCCCCCTTACGGAATACGAACATGTTATTCAAGGTGGTGTGGGTTTCCCTTCAATAATGGTGATGAGTCATCCTTCATTCGCGGAAAAAAAATAGTGATGGATGTCCCCACTCTCCACCGACAACTGAGTAATGACAGGTTTTCCCACTCTGTAAAAAGATTTAATATTGTTTCTATTTGGTTAAGTGCTCATTTTTTGGACATAAAGAAATGTGTCTTAATATTAAAGGTATTTTGAAAAAGTGAAAGTTAAATTGTTCACTAGTTTGGAGGGACATTTTCAAACAAAATTCAAATTATCCCATTTCAAATTCTAATAAATTAAAATGAATTTATCACTTCATAAATATAAAAATTGATTATAAAAATTTCATTCAATCAAATTATGAAATATTCATTCAATTAAGATACAATTAAGTTCCACGAGATTGGGAAATAAAAATATCATAAGAATATTAAGTTTCATTAGATTTTTAAGATGCATAATCATGGTCGAGCAATTAACTTGGTAAAATATCAGCCAAAGCACATAACATGTTGCCACAAAGTAAACTATGTCATAGTGAGGACTGTTGGAGCAGGCTATTTTGGGAGCAAAGTTCGAGGAATAAAGAAGAGAAAAACAAACGAGGAAGTAAACTAAAATAAGCAGTGTGCACTAGGAAATGAGGAGAAAGCAGTGCGCAAGAAAGAAAAGAAGCAGTGCGTGCTCAGAATTAAGGAAAAGCAGCGCAGATTCAAGGCCAACCACGTGAAGGAAGTTATTATGTGGACAAGCCTAATCCACTAGGGTTAGGGTTTTGGGTATGATGTAATGGGTTTTTAACCACTTTTGTAGTATAAATATGATGTATGAGGTAGATAGGATATATATTTGAATGATATGTGGAGAAGTATCTTTGTTAACCTTTTTGAGTTTTGAGTCACAGTTACTAGTTTTTGGTAGAGAGTTGTGGAGCTTAGATTGTGTCAGTTTGGATACTTATGGGGTGCGAATGAGGGTTAGGTCACAATATGTGGAGCTTGGTGTGACACTGGTCAACCTCATGGATTATCACCAAACTTATGATCTAATGTGCACAACGCACTATTTTGAATAATATGAATAAAGAAGCATATAATGCCAAATCTTTTGGAAGTAGCCTAGAGGAGGTCAACCATGGTTAAATACTGTGTCATGATGTGGAATGTGTTTCTTTTATGTTTTCGAATTCTTATTATGTTGATTGAATGGATAAATGAATGAATCTATTAGAGTTAGCAATATATATGTTGGGTTAGTTTATTGCAGAATGAATGTTAAGGGTTAAATGAATGGTAGTTATGAATGATGGTATAGTAGAATGATATCTATGAAATAGAAAATGAAT
>JASDQU010375008.1:13987-25275 GCA_032191745.1 Picea mariana | reverse complement strand
CACACTCCTATATTAGCAAGAGGAATAATGTGTGGAGGCCAATATAGGTAAAAACACCTCATTGCAGCATCATCTCATTAAATATGGTTAATATTTCTATATAGTATAAAATTGTTATTAAAAATAAGGTTGTTGAAGTGAGATTTAAAATTGTTTTGGTCCTAGAGTATGACCTAAAATGGTTTCTTCTTGGATAAGACCATGTCTTTCTCCAACATAAGGAAATAGGTTAGTGGACCAAGACCTAGAGGCATATGGAAAAGTGATAGTTTTCCCCCTTACGGACTACCAACATGTTATTCAAGGTGGTGTGGGTTTACCTTCAATAATGGTGATGAGTCATCCTTCATTCGCGAAAAAAAAATAGTGATGGATGTCCCCACTCTCCACCGACAACTGAGTAATGACAGGTTTTCCCTCTGTAAAAAGATTTAATATTGTTTCTATTTGGTTAAGTGCTCATTTTTTGGACATAAAGAAATGTGTCTTAATATTAAAGGTATTTTGAAAAAGTGAAAGTTAAATTGTTCACTAGTTTGGAGGGACATTTTCAAACAAAATTAAAACTATCCCATTTCAAATTCTAATAAATTAAAATGAATTTATCACTTCATAAATTTAAAAATTGATTATAAAAATTTCAGAAATATAAAATGTGAAATATTCATTCAATTAAGATACAAATAAGTTTCATGGGATTGGGAAATAAAAATATCATAAGAATATTAAGTTTCATTAGATTTTTAAGATGCATAATCATGGTCGAGCAATTAACTTGGTAAAATATCACCCAAAGCACATAACATGTTGCCACAAAGTAAACTATGTCATAGTGAGGACTGTTGGAGCAGGATATTTTGGGAGCAAAGTTCGAGGAATAAAGAAGAGCACAACAAACGAGGAAATAAACTAAAATAAGTAGCGTGCACTAGGAAATGAGGAGAAATCAGTGCGCAAGAAAGAAAAGAAGCAATGCGTGCTCAGAATTAAGGAAAAGCAGCGCAGATTCAAGGCCAACCACGTGAAGGAAGTTATTATGTGGACAAGCCTAATCCACTAGGGTTAGGGTTTTGGGTATGATGTAATGGGATTTTAACCACTTTTGTAGTATAAATATGATGTATGAGGTAGATAGGATATGTATTTGAATGATATGTGGAGAAGTATCTTTGTTAACCCTTTTGAGTTTTGAGTCACAGTTACTAGTTTTTGGTAGAGAGTTGTGGAGCTCGGATTATGTCAGTTTGGATACTTATGGGGTGCGACTGAGGGTTAGGTCGCAATATGTAGAGCTTGGTGTGACACTGGTTAGCCTCATGGATGATCACCAAACTTATGATCTAATGTGCACAACGCACTATTTTGAATAATATGAATAAAGAAGCATATAATGCCAAATCTTTTGGAAGTAGCCTAGAGGGGGTCAACCATGGTTAAATACTGTGTCATGATGTGGAATGTGTTTCTTTTATTTTTGGAATGCTTATTATGATGAGTGAATGGATAAATGAATGAATCTATTAGAGTTAGCAATATATATGTTGGGTTAGTTTATTGCAGAATGAATGTTAAGGGTTAAATGAATGGTAGTTATGAATGATGGTATAGTAGAATGATATCTATGAAATAGAAAATGAATTCCTAACATCCCCATGAGTACCATCCCTTCCATGAATGCAGACATATATATCCTACAGTCACCCATAATCCATCTTGGGTGATATTGTGTTGTGCACTCTATGCACGGTGCAGACTTCTGGTTTGCAGAAGGGTCGATGGTTTGTAGGGTTTTGTTGGAAACCTAAAGGTAGAACCTATATCATCCCACACATCCAACAAATGGTTTTTTTGCTGGATGGAACTCAAAAGAACATCGTGGAAGGGAACTCAAAAGAACATCGTGGAAGGGATTTGATGAGAAGGATAGTGAAGATAATGCAGTGGTAGAAAGGGATGTTCAAGCCACATAACCCTACTAAGTAGGAGATTGAAATAAGGTTGGAGAAAAAACAACTTGAGTTTGTGTAGAAAGATAATAGAAGCTCCAAGTATACACCGCACCAGTATTTGGATAGGTATGTGTTTACTGATTTACATGTGGAATTATTCTATTTTTTCCCAGAGCTATTGCAAGAGTGGATATTGAGGTTGAAGGATACTCATCCAACTAACCAGATCAGGCCAATAGAGTGGACTACTAGGAATATTGTGCAGTTGGAAAGGGTTAATAATAAATTCATGCACGTAGTGGATTTCCGGTTAGACATTATTATTGCAGGGTTTATTATTGAGTTTGTAGTTCATACAATGAAGTCATACAATGTTGCAGAGGAGTTCTTGAAGGGACCTAGAGGAAGGTACATCGAGTCTCTTTACATGTCGATCAAGATTTTATTGCATGATAAAGGCGTGTTGACAATGGATTCAAACATCTAAATCACTTTGTGTGCATGGAAGAACTAGGGGAAGCACTAAGGAAGGTATGAGATATGGAGAAGGCACCGGAGAGAGTCCATAAGAAGGAATCAATGGACCCAATTATGATGGATGAGGAACATACCAGGGAAATAATAAGGAGAGCAAGAGTGACGCGAAGTAGAAGACCATACCATTATAAGATCAATAGTAATAAGAGGGAAGTATCCAAGCGAGAGGGATTGGACAATGATGAGGAAGAGGTAGAGGATCTCTGTGCCACAAGGTAGATTGAGAAAATCCTACACGTCACATATCAGAGGAAAACTAGAGGTCAAGGGTCTGACACAGAAGAAGGCTCTTCATTCCAGATCATAATTAGCATGGAACCCACAAACCCATGTGTGACTAAGACATCTGCATAAAAATAACCGATTATCCAACAAGCGATTAGTTGTAGAATGATTTTTTAAGGATGAGGGTCCAATGGAAATTCAAGTAGAAGAATAAATTCAGCTAGAAGTAGTTAGGTGTCTACATTGCCCAGAGGTGGTAGTTCAACAAACTTCAAAATGGCCGGATCATATCTAACTATTAGGTTACCTGAGTTTCATGGAGAAGGGCTGGAGGACCCATAGAAACATCTTTTCAATTGTGAAAATATTTAGGCAGCTAAGAAGATGATAGATGAAGAGACAAAGGTTCCACAGTTGGAAATCACATCCAGAGACCATGCATTGGATTGGTATATGGGCCTTACAGTAAACATCCCACAGAGAGCACCTACAACTATCACAAATGTGAATAATGCCTTGATCAATGAATTTCAATGACCAAGTTCAGAGGATAAGTTCATGAATGAAATGATACATCGAGAAGAAACCATGAGATTTAGTATGGGAGATTGATCAGAAGTTCAAAAGGTTGAAAGGCAAGTTGAAGTATCATATAACTGTTATGCAACATAGGAATTTATTTGTTAATTCATTATTTACACATCTAAAGTATCCATTAGGCAACATAAATTCCAGAGTTAGGTTGAGGCTCTACAGGCAGCCTTGCAGTTAAAGGAGAATCGATATGAGAATACAGATCTAGTTGTGGAGGAGCTGAGAGTAGATCTTAAGAATCTGACATTTCAATTGAATCAGAATAAAAGAAAGGAAAAAATAGAAGATGTCTGGTGTACATTATGAAGAACAGAAGGTCATCATAAGAATGAATTCCCAACCATTGTGCAGTACTTGGGAGAAGGGATTCCAAATACCTTAACCATAGGAGGACCATGGTGTAAGATATGTAGAACACATGGGAATGATCCTTATCATTATCCCATGATTAAAAAGTATCAAACAATGCCCAAGACTACATTTTGTAATTTTTGTAAGTTAGTAGGACATGAAGATAATGACTGTAGAACTGGACTGTAGAACTTTGGAGATAATGAAGAAGAGGACTTCCGATTCATATAGGGTGCATGATGAATCAATGACATGGAAATATTTGCAGCAGTATGCAACATATCGGCCATATAAAAAAACACAGTGGTTTCAAGTAGCACCACAGTAAAATAATGCACAGCAGTTTGGACCACCACCACAGTATAATAATGCGCATCCACAGTACAATCAGGTACCATAGTACAATACACTGTGCATGTATACTGAAGGTAACAAAGGAGGATTCAAAGGAAGAGGTTGTGGATGAAGAGGATTTGGAGGAGGTAGAGGACTAGTAGTATGTCACAATTGTTAGAAACATGGACACTACGCAAGGGATTGTCCACAACCACCTGTGACATGTATGTATTTTCGTGCAGTAGACCATGATAAAAAATACCGTCTGACACTCTTTACAAAGATATAGGATAAGAGGAACTAGAATAATTAAAATGTTTAATGGATTGTTGCAGAAGATAGAGATGATGGGAAAATTTTTCATATAGTTACTCGAAGTGGAGCTAAGACAAGAGCAGACGTAGCAAAGAAGAATCAAGACTAGTACCAGTGGATCAAGAATAATACAACACCTTAGAAAAATTTTGATGCGTGAAAGGAAAAAGAGACATTCAAGAAAGCCATACATTATATCTTGATGGAAAATATTTCTTCTACATTAGGTACGAAGCCAGTAGATGATGGAATAGTGTATTACATGCCTCTTTAATTTGATCATACCAGTAAAGACCGATCTACAGAAAAGGTCAGTAATTTAAGAAAAAAAATGGTATCTTGTGTGAAGTTATTGAATGATAAGTTATCTCTGAAAGTGTTACAAAATATGTTAGAAAAGTGTAATTATGGGGAACAAGGGATAAATATAGTCAATCATGTCCATAAGAAGAGAAGAAAAAGTAGAGAATTTAGGTTTAATGGAAACATTGGAGATTTCAATATGGGTGACATAATACTAGATTTGGGGTCTGAAGTCAATGTTTTTCCTAAGAAGACATGGGAAGCCATGGGAGAACCTCAACTAGGATATTCACCTATAAAGTTAAAGCTATAAAATCAACATAGAGTGGTTCCAATTGGTAGATTGAAGGGGATACCAGTAGATCTCTATGGTGTGTGCATCATGGCATACTTTGAAGTGATTTATATAGTAGACAACACTCAACCTTATCAAGCTCTATTGGGATTGGATTGGGCATTTGATAATCATGCCATTATTAATTTGAAGACCAGGAAGATGATATTTGCATCATGTGAGTACAGAGTTATAACACCTTTGGACCCTTCAGAAGGAGCTAGATATGTGGAACCTGCGATATAAAATTTCATTACAGAAGACACAAACTAGCTATATAGAACTATTGCACAAGAAGAGGACTACATTAACCCCACTGTAGATGGAATGTTGAGCTCGAGGAGTATCAATTATTTTGCCTCAAAATATGACACAAGACTGGAGAATTGGCAACAGTGACTACATGAATTATCTACCAGAAAGTGTGCAAGAATGACACTCGTAGTAAGATGGGTTGGTATAGAGGTAAGAGAACCTCCTACTTTTTATGGTCAAACTGATTTATAAGAATTTTTAAGGAAATTTGAGATAAATTTTTTGTAGAATCAGATACTATCAATCTTAGATACTGCATTGAAGGAAACACCTGCATGATGGTGGGGAACTCATAAGGAGAATATTAATAACTAGTTTCAATGTAAGAGGTAACTATGTATTAGATTTGGCGCAGAGCAACAGGATAAATACTTGGAAAAGTATGATGGGATTGGAAAACCCAGAGGACATATATATAGGTGCATGGTTAAATGGAGATTGGTACCACCAGAAGAATTTCCACATCATTTCATTCATACCTTAGAAGGTCTACCAAGGAACTYRTACAYAGAGCTGGAGYTGCRTAGAGGAACTGCAAATTGRGAGGAAATGMAATAGAACTTTATTATTACATTCACATTTGAGAATGAGAATCCAATAGTAGATACAAAAATGAAGGTAGTAAGAGACATTATATTTGAATAACCTTAATTTGAAATTGTGACAGCATATCATAATCATAACAGACAGACTGTCAGACAATTTCTACATTGTTATCATGTCGCAGAAGATGATCCAACAGCAAAGGAAAACCCATGTGACATTCAAATGCTATAAGTAGAAGGGGAAATATAAGTAGAGGGACCACAGTTAGAGTCAGAATAATATGTTGCACCATTAAATATCAAGAAAGTTAACATTGGAACCAAAGAAAAGCCAAAGATTGCAAGTATTGGTGATTATTGGGACAATTAGACAGTGGAAATCATCACATAGTTACTGTGCAAGTATAGTGACTTATTTCCAGCAACATTTCGAGAGATGAAAGGGGTAGCAGGAGAACTTGGAGAGATTAATATTTTTTTAAGACTAGATTCTATAACTATAAGATAAAGACCTTACAAAATGAATCCAGTGTACAAGAAGAAAGTGAAGGCAGATATTGGCAAGATGTTAGAGGATGGTATAATATAACCTGTTTAAGAATATGAATGGATCATCCCCATGGTGGTTCAAGAGAAGAAGAAAAGGGGAGTAAGGATTTGCACAGACCTGAGAATGTTAAATGATTCTTGTTTGCATGATCCCTTCCCTACTCAATTTACAGATGAGGTTTTAGAGAATGTAGGAGGTCAAGAAGCATATTCATTTACTAATGGGTTTTTAGGGTATCACCGGATCATAATAGCACCAGAGGATCGACATAAAACTAAATTTGCAACATAATGTGGTTCATATCAGTATACAGTGATGCCTTTTGGATTGAAGAATGCACCTACAATTTTTTCAAGGGTAGTAGTAGCATCCTTTAAGGATTGTATTCATAAGTTTTTGGAAGTTTAATTAGATAATTGGGAAGTGTTTAGTTTATTGAAAGATCACGTTGAAGTGTTAAGACTAATGCTAGACAGGTGTATACAATGTCATATATCATTGAACATTAATAAGTGTATATTCAACCCACCATTTGGGATTCTGTTAGGTCATGTTGTGTGCGTTGGATGTTATGGGCTCACCCGGGTTCTACCTTAGTTCTCCAAAAAAAACCTATAAACCACCGGCCCCTCTGGTAAACCAGAAGGAAACACTGCACATAGAGTGCACAATGCAGTCTCACCTGAGATGGATTATGGGTGACTGCAAGACACAACTCTATGTAGTCATGGAGGGGATTGTGCTCATGGGGATGTCAGGCCTTTACTTCTAGCATGCATCATATTATATCATTAATCTAAGTCTAACAGTTATTTCATTATGCATTACCAATACTGCATGCTATAACATACTATTTTAACCATTCATCATTCATTTAAAATTGTAGAAACAACAAAAACCATTCAGACACATTGCAACACATTATTTTACCGTGGTTCACCACCCCTTGGGCTACATCCACAAATATCTTATGCTTATTTATTATTCTTCATCAAAATAGTGTTTCACGCATTACATCAAAGGTTTATTAATGTTGCATTAGGATGACTAGCATTGCACCAAGCTCCACAACTTGCAACCTGACCCTTGGTTACACTCCATAAGTATCCATTATCTCCTCAACTATTCAAAAAAACAAATAATTCGACTCAAAACTCCAAGGGTTCTGAAAGTAATTATCTCATACCAAGTGATGATGATTCCCCTAGCTACCTCATACATCCTCTACTCATACTACAAAATTGGGTAAAAATCCTTACATCATGTCTCAAAAATCCTAAATCTAAGTGGACTCAACTTGTCCACTTTCTAACTCTATTTTGTATGGTTGGTCTTCGATCCAACAGTTCCCTTCTTTGACTTTGCACCGATCTTCCTTAATTCCTGGCGTGTTTCTTCCTTTGTCCTCTATCGCACTGCATTCCCTTCTTTCCTAGAACACGTTGCTCCCTTGGTCTATTCCTTGTTTACTGCACTAAAACCCAAAATTTCCTGCTCCAACAGGCCCCTGATACTTACCTGTGGCTCGTCCAAATAAACTTAGGTCGTGTGTGACTCCCGCACATATTTATCTAAGGTCTGGAACTTCTTTGAGATTATATCTACTTTTGTCTTTGTTTGCACACTCTTCTCCGTCAAGGTCTCCACCACCCGCATTGTGATGTGATCCTTCAACACTTATAAACTCTTTGAGTGCATATGTTCCATCCTTCCTTTTTTTGTATCCATATTTTCTATCATCTTCATTGCTTTCTCCTAAAGTGGATCCAACTGAGCCTATTGTGCTTGCTTTTCCTCTTGTGCGACTCTTACCTTTGCCTGTAAAATTTTCATCTCCTGCACGCTTTTGAGCCTGTCTGAAATAATGATCATCTTTTGTCTCTGCTTTAAGTCCTAGGCTACATAATTCATCTTCTATTCCCTCTGATCCAAATGTTGTATCCCTTCATCTTCAGCAACACTTGTCCAAATCTAGGTGGTTCTTTCGTAGAGATATGCTACTTCCTTCACTTCTAGCACGATGATATCTGTGTGTTTTGTTTCTTGCTGTTCTCTTTCTATTCTAACCTATGGAGGGGTGGTTGGTGTCATCTTCCCAACCAATTATACTATCCCTTGTTTATAACCATCCATCATCTACACTATCCTTTTTATCTTTTCTTTCTCGTTGAGATCTCCTGCTAGTGCATTGTCCGAAATCATTTGGAAGACTTCCTCAAGTATTTACTCTAGTTTGTCTGGGTGTTTTTTTTCCTCCTCACGTTCGATATTGTTATGGGACTTATCGGTAAATGCGGACATAGACAGATCTCCCTAGATCCACCTAGATCTAGAACAAAACAAAACATAATATGACGCTTTCCCTAAGCTATAACCATTGAGTTTACTAGTTAACAAGAGATGGACAACATACCGTTTAAATGTCATTTCCTCTTTCCATTACCATCCTAGCTCCACTCTGGTGCTCCCGTGATATTGGATATGAAAGGTAACACAAGCCAGCCAAAGTGAAAGCAATACAATGAAATCAACAAGAATCTATGTATGTGATCAAGGAATCATACAATAAAACAAGACAAGTTTTATGGGAAGGAAGCATATCACTGTATCATATTAAAATGAAAGTGGATATTACAACCAAAGCCTTGATGTCGCAAGTTCCCCTTTCGATGACCCTTTTCTCCAATAGACACACTTGCTCCAACCTTGAATGAAGAAGATCCACAATGACTTGATGAACTGAAATGAAGCTCTCAAGTATGAATTGAAGTAGAATTCCTCATCTAATTCCTAGCCTATTCAACCTTAGCCTTTTCCATGAAAGATCCCTCTTTATATAATGTGAGGAAGAGACGGTTGAGGATATTAGGATGATCCCACAAAATCAGAGAAGAGAGTAAGATCCAAACAATTTGGAGGCCACCTCATCTTCTAGAAGATCCCCTTCTAGAACATTTGTGAAACTTGACCTTTTCTCAGTGTTTTGGCATCGTCGCACCCTAGGTATAATGCAGCCTGCACAGACGTCGTAGCCCAGATTTAAAGTAGGGGGAAACGATCAGGCATCATCGCACCCTATGTATAGTGAATCCTGCGATGACCTTCTTTAATAAGGTTTTTGAGAAGAGAAATACAATTACTTTCCTTATGGAGAAAGGTTATTTTTAGCAACATGAAACACATGTTGTCAATGGATCACTGGGGTGAAAAAAATAATGTGTAACAGAATTCCCCCCAAAGTATGAAGCTGGAACTCATGATAACTGAAATACTTTGTAGAATGTGTGTGTCAGAAACAAGGAGCGCACCGATCGGGAACTTGCAAACAATCATGCATCAACATAATAATATACCATTTTCCAAGGTAGGCATTCCCATACTCAGATTACAAAATTTCAAGTGAGTCGTGGCTACTAAATATACACAGTGGATCCATGTCAATGTGAATCAACATAGACTCCAGGAATACACTGTGGATCTATTCTCTAAAGAATTCAAATTCAGACATAGCCACAAGACATACAAAGTGGATCTATGTGTCAATACAAATCATGAATACTTCATCGCAACTTGGACCAGAATGGTGTGATCTAGGGTATTCATTTCCATCGTCCTAGAGTATGAATCTATACATGTGATTACAGGTGTTGAAGTCAAACATGGTAGAAACCACTTGATTACCGGTAAATGATGAGAATCATTAAAAAGTGCGAGGGAAATCACCATTGATGTCAATGACTCCCAAGGTACCCCAGTAAAATCCAACGAATGTGAATAAATGAGTTGAATTCGAACACTCGATGGAATATTCCAATAAGGGGTCAATGATGTGAACCCACTGTTGAAAGCGAAGAAACCTATCATTGAGGCATGCAGGCTCCAAGGTACTGAATGATTTCTAGGTATTGCTCGTGGATAATGAGTTGAAGTTGCCAAGAAAAGAATCGTCATAGGAGGGCCTTAATGAATCCCCCATCAATGACATAAAATAAGTAACATATTTTAGGTAGATCATAATATGAGGTGATTCAAAACTGACTCAGGGAAGGGCGACATGGTAGAATATTTATAACTGCAGATGGTTGACTCAATAGAAGGCTTGTTTAGTTTGGAATTCTCTTGAACATATGAATGACACGACAATGGTCTTGGCAACATTAAATTAAGGAGGACCCAACATATGGACATGCGGATGGTTAAATGAGAGACAAATGGATTTCTCAACCCGGATACAATGATGAAGGGGGTGTCATGTTCAAGAGCAACTATTACTGCCACTAACACAAATACAAAAAAACATTTATTTCCCAATTTTCCCCCACCATTTCTGGCAAGTACCTCTTTATTTTTATGCAAGATTGAGGAGGATAACATATGCTTGTTGATGTAAGCTCATCCTTCGAACGAGTCCCTTGAAGTATGTTTAAATAACCCTAGGAAGGAGTGGTTCGGTCCCATATGGGTCTTTCGATGTTTGTTTAACAAGTCCAAAGAGAGAAAACTTAGGGGTTTTTCATGTTTAGAGAGTCTGAAAAAAAGTTAAAGAGAACTCCATCAGTTCCTTTTTCATAAATTAATCTGATGAGACCAAAAAAGTGATAACCTACTGCTCATCAAACTTTTTCTTCAAATACTTTTACGAGCGTGGAAAGAACAAGGTCGCGCGACAATCTTTTCATTTTTATGGAGCATGAAAAGAGCTTAAAGGATACTCCATAGGCTTCGTTTTTCGTGTTACCATTACGAGTTAGAAAAAATTACAAAAGACTACTCGATTACATTATCATGGTTTCACGAGCATGAGAAAGAATCAAGACTTGCTCAAAGTTTTTCCTGAAAACCGCTAAAAGGATATGTGACAGATGTACAAAAACAAACCAAAAAATGGATCCTTGTTTCAATGTTTCACTCCTAGAATTTTTATCTTTAAAAAT
>JASDQU010375006.1:25168-36576 GCA_032191745.1 Picea mariana | reverse complement strand
TAGATAATTTTCCAGTATTCTATTGTAACATATAGAACATATAGACATGAATAGAGAGATTAGTAGAGTAGCAGAAACACTATGTATTTTGTTTTTCATGAATGAATAGAACATACAAAAATTGTCCCAAATCCTTGGATTGTGTTCATTTCACGTGTGATTGAATGAATGTTATTCTATGTGTATGATTTTTCCAATTCATTCATGTATGATCGTTGGAGAGATTAACTGTAGGAGTTCGTGATGAAGCTGGTTGAGTTTCAATATTTCTCTTCTGATACTTGTATGCAAGGTGTGCATCTCAAATGAAAGGAGTGCATCGACTGAGTCTCGAATTGAATCAGAGAAGTTCAGAGAGAATCATAGAAACTCAGACTAGGTGCAAGGTGTGCACAACATCAAGAAGACAACAAGCTCCAAAGGACCAACGTAGAATAACGCCAGGTGGGTGAGAAGAATTTTCTTTTCAAGAAAATCCTTCAAACTGAGTTATTCAAAATCCTGAGAATGCAAGGTGTGCATGGGAGATCAAAATCATTTTTAAGGATAGAATATCGTAAGGGATAACACTTTTCATGAGTGTTGACGAAATCCCAGAGGCATATTCATCGGGAGAACAAAGGTTGGGAACCTTTGAAATGGATAAATATTCCAGGTGAAGAGATATCAGAAGCTTAGGAGGAGGAGTGACAGTAACCATCTAATTGGTTGTGGAGAAGAACCTAGATCGTTAGATATACATCTAGGTAGAGGAGGAATGAGCACAGGGAAATCAGATCTCAACCATCAAATCTGAATGCATGGACTGACAGTCATTGGATCCAAAGGAACGTGCATGAGTTTTAACTCTTTGGAGTTGTAGAGGAGAGAGGGTTTTGCAAAGTCGTGAAATCCTGACATCATCAGAACCATCTATCAAAAGGGACGCATGGCGAATGATCAACATTTCGATGAATCATGACTCAAAGAATTCAAATGGTAAAATCGTGAAGCTCGCAAAATGCGAAATCGCGAGAATATACCAGCTGTTGATTGAGGAGATATTTGGACCGTTAATTGTCCACGGAGAATTTTAGCATTTCAGGGATTTGGAGAAAAAAGGTGAAGAGTATTTAGACTCCTTGATACAGAAAATCCTGATACCCAAAATCCCAATGAGATTTGGACTATTATATCTAGAGGAGCATGGGCCGTCAGATATCACGAGGTCATAAAGAGTCAAGTTTGAGACTTGAAACTCCCGAAGCACAAAGAGTTGAAGAGTCGTGAGTTGTTGATATGGGAGGAGACACTTGTCAACAGATCTCATACTCCATGGAAAATCCAAAGTGGATTCCTAGTTTGGGGATTGAGATCATCGGAGTGCGAAGACCCAAAGTCCCGGAATAAGATTTGGACCGTTTTCTCAGGAGTAGACATGGAAAAAATGTGTTAACTCCGGGTAAACTCCTGAAGTAACCCTCAATTGTTGGATCAGGAGGGACACACATCATTGGATCTTAGACTCCAGGTGAAAGTCATTGAGAAAGAGGGGTTTGAGATTTGAAATATTAGAAGTCCAGAGCCTCGGAAGAAGTATCGATCGTTGATCGAGAAGGAGTCATTGGACAGTTGATCTAGGATGAAAGGTCAAACACCCAAGTGAAGGTAGGGAAATTGGTTAGAAGGAAAGGTGTCTGAATATGGCTAAATCTAGAAAAGTGAGGTACGGAAGGAAGCTGAGTTTGAGATTTCAAACTCCCGGAGTCTGGAACTGCGAAGATAACTTCGACCATTGATTCAGAGAGAGTTGATATGGTCCGTAGATAAAAAGGGTGCAGATTCAAACGTCGATTTGGATGTTATCGTCAAGATCGTGAGATCAACGATCTCATGTCATTGCGAGGCCAAAAGTTGCGAGGAGGTTAAGGAATCGAAGGCAGGCCGCAGTTTGAATCATGGTTTCTCCAAGGGGATGCATGGAGTTCATAGGAGCATTGTAGGCCCAAAAGTGGTTTAACTCCAGACCTCTTATGACCATGGCCACAATCATGTCTTCATAGTCACAGGTCATATCAGGTGAGGTCTTATCCGAAAGGGAGCTAACATCGACATTCTGAGTTTTCGCATAGAGCAAAAGGGGAAGGTCGCGGGTTGCTGTCAAACCTACACCAAGAGGTCGAGGGGGCCTGTGTTTTAGATATAGATGGGTACCTTTAAGGTTCCAGAGATTATTTTGACTCAAGAATCAAAGATCCAATACCAATAGGTTGCGCAACCCTACGGGGGAGTAGGGGGCCTGTATTAATATGTCTTCTTCTCTTTTTGTGCATTAAATGTTGGCATGGGTTCAACTTATTTCCTTATCCATTTCTTGACTCCCTTTCCTTTTTTTGTCACATCTAGTCCAATTCTCATTCCTCCAGGCGTAACAACTGCTACTTTGTCTTGATCGTCACACTCCTCAACTTTTATCATCTACAGGTTCAGGTTCTGATTTTGAGGTTGATTTTGATGTTGGTTCTAGTTCCCTCTTTCCTTCTACTTCACTACCAATTGAGGATATACTTCTATTACATGATCCAATGATCTATAATATGTGCTTGTCACGTAAGGATTCAAACAATCTCTTGCTAAATGTACTCATAGATTGCAATTATAAAATAATATCGGTCATCTTCCTCCTCTTCCAAATATTCCATGTCCTTGACCTCTACTGAATCCTCTTTGAACACCCTATTTAAAGCCTCTAGAGTATTGTATTGTGGAACTCCTCCCTCTGATGTGACATTTTCCTCTTGGATCATGTACACGTATGAAGTGCACTCTCTCATTAATTCGAATGCACGAGAATCTTTCTCATAGTATCCTACAAATTTACAAAAATTACAGAAAAAATTTCCAGTCCTACTATGTTACTTCTGCAGTAATGGAAAAGTAGTCATATGATGTCCCCGTGTCTTACATATTTCACAATATCCGACTCCTCTTTCCAATGGGTTTGGTGCTCCTATGGTCATATACTATGCAAGTGTTGGGAATTTTTCCTTACAATGGCCTTCTGTCTTACATGTAATACACCATACATGTTCCTTCTTTTCCTTTTACTTTATTATTTTTGATAACTGAATCCTTAGTGCAACTAATTATGACTATACCTTTTCCATTCTTGTGCCATCTCCTATAAGAGATGCTTCTAACTTCATTGTAATTTCTAATGCTTTTGGGTGACATTTTGTTGTGTCAATGGAAAACATATGTGTGGTAAAAGAACTGTGATAAACCATTCTCTATGTTGTTCATCAAGAATATGAAATGTTAGTCTCTCCATCACATCTTCAAATCTCTAGTTGTAATCCAAAATTGTCTCACTCTGCACTTTCTTAATCTCTTTCAGTTTGGTGATATACAATGACTTGGATTTCATCTTCGAGAATTCCATTAACAATGCTTTCCCAATTTCTACCAAATTTCTTGACTTTCTGACTGGTGTATTAGTATGTTACTTCATGTACCATAGTATTGCATGACCTCTAAACATCATGGATAACTATGCAATATTTGTTTCCTCTTCCTTGAAATTCTTTGCAGTCCATATCATGTCGCATAGAAACACGTGTTGCTTAGAGTCTTCCCACCTCACTCCCTATAATTTAGGCATTCTTAGCATATGGTCTATTCTTGCCATTGTACTCTAGGTAGTACTTACCCTAGGTGATGCTAACTAAATCTAGTTCATTGCGCTACTTCCACTATTCTTACTACTAATATGAATTCCTCCACTCACTACAATCGCTCTTGAACAAGTCTCAATTCCTTCTTCAATTATCAGTGATGCACATAGGGTCGTGGTTTCAATGTAGATTCCAATATGAGATGGACTTCCTTCATCTACCGAAAAGTATAAAGGATCCATTTCCTTCCTTTTCCTCTTTCTGTATGGTGTGATGTGGAGTGCCATGTAGGGGTCACTTTCCTTGAATTATTTATGTTGCTCTTCTTTATTAGCCACATTCTCCTTCTTACTATACCTAAACATTTTCCCACAATGCAATACTCCAATCTCTCCATCCAAGTTACAATCTTCCTCTCTCGGCATCATCAATGCATCTAATTTAGATCTTACTCATTCTTTCCATTCTCAGACCATCATCTAGTTATCCCCCAGTCCCCTTTTGTGTGTGTTATCCCTTGACCAGGTTTTGTGGATATATGGTCAAGTTTGACCTATTTTAAGACTTCGACAACCTGTCAAAGGAGGAGCGCAATACAAAGTAGACATCGTGGGATCTCGGCCCCTTTTTTGGGTCCTTTTAGGGATGTGGGAATATGTAACAGGAATGGGATGTCGGCCCATTGGCTTACCCATGTTTAGGCTTATTTTGTATATATAAATAGATGCTTAGGCTAGATAGAAGTGGTGGTGCATCTATGTGATGTGAATGTATGATAAGTACAAGTAGAGACTGTAAGTACTTTCTGCATGACTGCGCGAGGCTTACAGAGCTAAGTGCAAGTCATTGTATCAAGATTGTGGAAGGCTTAGTGCTGGAACGCAAGGAAGAAGGATCTAGCAAGCTGCGCAAATATTTTGTCCTATGAGAAGTAAGGGTTTTGAGGCTCTGTTCTTGTAACCATTTGACTAAAGATAATAAAGAAGAAGATTTTGTGGAAGTAGCCCCAGGGTGGGGGTGAACCACATAAATATTGTGTGGTTATGCTATGTTCTTGTCTTAATGTGTTTATGAATCTCTTGCTAAGTGCTTTGATAGAGATAGATAAATTTGTTTATGCTTCATGCTAATGATGTGTAAGAATGTTAGATCTGACTTCTATGAATGTGCTTAGTGCTTGCATCTGCTAGATTTGATCCATCTGTTTGTGCTAAGTACTTAGCTACATTAGATTAGTGTGAATGTTGGGAAGCTCTGTTTTATCAACGAAGTAGGTATTGACTACATATTGAGGATCTGAGGGTGCTAAGTGCTCTATTAAGAATCATAATCATAGATCTATGTCCCAACTAAGGTTGCAGACACCTGATTCTCACAACCACCTTGCCTCTACCTCGAGTGAGACTTCATCTGCTTCACAGGTGTTGCCAAAAAAGCCGATAGTTAGGGTTTTGTTGGTGTGCTATTGTAGCGTTGAACCCTGGGTCTGCCCCTGTGCCAACAAATGGTTTCGTTGCTGGGACTTGAAACTATGATTGCTGGGAACTGAGAAAGAAGGATCTTTGTGCAAAGATTCGTCCTGAAATTGTGAAATCTCTATCCATAGATATGTCTCTCTAGTGCGTAGTATTCTACTTGATTTATAAATATCTGTGTTAAAAGAAAGAATCCCGGTCTAAAGAAAAGAAGTCGGATCTGAAGGAGAGAAGTAAGATCTGAAAGATTTGTGCTCTAAGAAAGGTAAAAGTGAGAATTTATGATTAAAAAAGGTAAGATATGCAAGTTCTGTGCTCTGATAAAGGTAAGAATAGTGAAAAGTTTTAGATCTAGAATCTTTGTGCTCTTTAGAAGTAAGATAAGTGGAAATTTTTGTTTCTAGAGTATGGATCTAGGTATGTTTAATAGAGTCTATCCTAGCTCGAAAACTAGGGTACTGATAGATGAAGGAAGATTTGGTATTAATAGATTGGATAAGAATAGTGAAAGATATGTTATACCTATGCATAGAAAGAATGTTTGGACTAACAAATGGATGCAGGATCCTAGAGAGAGTTTGTTGCAGGTTATATCCTATGCTCCTAGCGTGCAGTACAGGAGAAGCTAGGGATCATTTAAAATAAATAGAGGATTAACCCTCTGTTACAACTACAGAAGACGAGGACACTTTGCTAAGGAATGCCCCGGAAGAAGACCTAGCTATCTTTGTTGCAAAGCTATGGACCATGAAGTGTTGGATTTCCCTAGAATGATTGCTAAAGTTGAAAGAATGAATCTAAACCAGGAAAACCCTAAGGAAGATCCAGAAATGGAAGAATTCTAGAAAGAATCAAAGAAAGTATTGTTACATATGAAAGAAACCCTGAATGACCACCGACATATTAGCTTATTAGGGATATTCAAAGAAAAATAATGCATCAAAGAAAGAATAAGAGACTTCGACATTGACTGTGTTTTGGATGAGGAAACACATGTGAATATCATGACAGAGAGAACTTGGGAAGCTATAGGGAAGCTTTCTATGATTCCTTCATTAGGAGGAATAGGACTATTTAGAGGAAAACTGGTAAACCTCTGTGGGAAGCTCACTCATATACCTATGCATGTTAATGGAGCTTCGACAGAGGAAGATTTTGAGATTATTAAATTTATTGAAGACAATGCCTCGTTTACCATGTTACTATCCAACCCTTGGATTGAAAGAGACCAGGCTAGAAGGAAATAAGAAGAAGCAGTGTTAGAACAACAAAAGTAGGAGTTAAAAGAACTCATGACTAGAAGGATCATAGACTTGATTACATAAAAAGAGAACAGATCGAATCTATTTAAGACTAGAGACCCAGATGTCAAAGATGCAAGAACACTAGAAGACCAACATAATATTGAAGTACTTATCCCAGACAAGGAAGAGGCACTACCCCTGAATCCTAGGAAAGAATTTCAACAACGCGAAGTAACTATGTTAAGAGAAGATAAGAATCAGAATGGAAAAAGTCATACTGAGACGAAGCTCAATGGAAAGAAGGCTAGAAATATAAGTAAGAAGAGGGCTAAGATTGAAGATATACAAAAAGTCCCAGAGGGAACCTCACAGAAGGAAAATTTGCAAAATTGGAGCTTCACCAGGATATTATAATAGCGACACATGGCACTTCGCCATGGTGAAGCAATATAGACGTTGGGGAATGTTATAACCATTGGGGAAGGTAGCTTCTATATAGAGTGGTGTAGTGCACCTTGCATGTCAATTGATCGCAAGAAAGTTAGTACACAAGAACCAACCCACCCAAGTGATGGGTTTTGTAGTCGACCTCACAGGGAAGTGTGCGGAGGGCCTACAAATGAATTGGGTGTAGTATCTGGTGAACCAATTAGAAATTGACTGCAGAGAAGCCCAAGATCAGGGGTACAAATTCCACTTCAGTTGGCTATTGATCTTGATCGCTTTCATCACCTAGGATATTCTGGAAGGTGTGACCTTCCTGGACATCGAGCCCTTTGAACCATTGGTTATGAAGTTCAACACACTGTGGTATTCAAGTGACATGAATAAACAGTGGCAGTCCAATGTTGTATTTCATGCACACTACAACTAGTTGAAGGTAGACATACAGTCTACGCCTCGCATAACTCCGAATACTTTACACAGGTTCAGGCCTTTGATGAAGTTCAACACAAACCATCATTTCATCTATATCACATCGCACGCTGATGAGCAGAAACAACAAATTCAGTCATAATACAAGCTAACGGAGGAGGACTTGGAGGATATCACTAAGGATTGGTCGGAAGACCTCCTCATTCTAGCAAAACTTGCAGAGATATATGATATAGACAGTCTAGAATCTACGTAGGATACACCCGGGCCGATCAAGAAAAAGATGATTGAAGAGGTCCATGATTTAGACAATGCATCCATGAAGATTGCTTCCATATCACCCAAGTAAGGAGGTGATGATGAAGAGTTGAATGACACAGAGGTCGAGAAGCAATAGGTTGATGAGGCTGATCCCCTGAAAAAGAGGAAAGGTTCACCTTTGAAACCTTCCTCACAGAAGTAATCAAAGGCCACTATGATGAAGATGCAAACCGTCCTCACCTATGATGACTTTGACTTCCTTGTAGCAGCCATGAATGATGATTTGTTGGAGATAGAAGAGAAGAAAGAAGAAAAGCAAGAGGAGTTGTATGATTGAATCACGATTGAACTCTGAGGAGTACAACAAGCCCTACAATCCAGCCGTCCAGTCTTCACTATGCCAGGAGAGCTAGAAGTGGGAGATGAGCCAGCTCAACTCCAATGAATAGTTTATACATTCGAAGATCGTCTTCTATGAACAAAGGAGGAAACAATGCAAGACACCCAGGATTTGGTATAAGTACAGGGAGTACTCATAGAACAACGTCGATCTACTGAATAGTAAAAGAGTGCTCTCCAAGTGAATTTCGATGAAGAAAATGCATAGCTGCAGCAAGGCAAGGAACAATTTCTCATCGAGGAACTCAAAGTGAAGGAAACGGTCAACAAACAAATTCACTCTGTGACTATCGTATAAGTAAAGGCAGAGAATCAAGTCACGAAGCAAGTAGCACAACTTGAAGAAGTGATCCAGTAGCTCTAGCAGTGCATAGAAGATTTAGAGCTACACACTATGCCTGAGACTCCACAGGAGGTAAGAGACTAGCGAGAAGCCACTGCCCATAGCGCAGTTGACAGAATAAAGGCCCTTACCTTAGAATGCAAGAAATTCAGTGATCATAGTGCCTAGACATATGAGAAAATTACTAAGAACCTAGAGTTGTAGGCATTGGAGTCACAGGTACAGAAAGAGAAGAAGCATGTAGAAACACTACAAGCATAGATGAAGTCTCTGTTAGTTGTGGAAAGAATGAAGAGATCTCAAGAGTAGTGAAATGCCCAACAGAAAATCCATAATATCCATAGCAGAGTTATGGAGATAAATCTAAAACTCCAACTGGTACAAGATAAGGCCTATCAGTTGTTTACATAGGTAGAAGTCTAGGGAGCAGAACTGGAGCAGGTTAGCAGCCTGGTAGAACAGCGCCTGGAAGGACCTGTGAATGATGCAGTCATTCAATAATTTGTTGAAAAATAGTGCGTAGCGCAACAACAATTCAAAGCAGTTCAAACCAATCTCAAAGTGTTCAAAGCAGAACTTCCTACATCAAAGGGACTCGGGATTAGTCATAGGTGAGTGTTGGGGGCCTGTTGGCCCTTGACCAGGTTTTGTGGATATCTGGTCAAGTTTGATGTATTTTTGAACTTCGACAACCTGTCAAAGGAGGAGCGCAAGACGAAGAATATATCACAGGATCTCGGCCCCTTTTTTGGGTCCTTTTTGGGATGTGGGAATATGTAACGAGAATGGGATGTCGTCCCATGGGTTTACCCATGTTTAGGCCTATTTTGTATATATAAATAGATGCTTAGGAAAGATAGAAGTGGTGGAATATATATGTGATGTGAATGTATGCTAAGTGCAAGTAGAGTCTATATGTGCTTTGTGCATGACTGCATGAGACTTACAGAGCTAAGTGAAAGTCATTATAGCAATATTGTAGAAGGATTAGTGTTGGAACACAAAGAAGAAGGATCTAGCGAGTTGCGCAGATCTTATGTCCTATGCAGAGTAAGGGTTTTGAGGCTCTGTGCTTATAACTAATTGATTGAAGATAATAAAGAAGAAGAGTTGGTGGATGTAGCCCCAAGGTGGGGGTGAACAACGCAAATATTGTGTGGTTATGCTATGTGCTTGTCTTAATGTTTTTATGACTCTCTAACTAAGTGATTTGATAGAGATATATCGATTTGTTTATGCTTTGTGCTAATTATGTGTAAGAATGTTAGATCTGACTTCTATGAATGTGCTTAGTGCTTGCTTATGCTAGATCTGATCCATCTGTTTGTGCTAAGTACTTAGCTACATTAGATCAGTGTGAATGTTGCAAAGCTATGTTTTATCAGCAAAGTAGGTATTGACTGCATATTGAGGATCTGACGGTGCTAAGCACTCTATTAAGTATCATAATCACAGATCTATGTCCCAGCTAAGGTTGCAGACACTTGAGTCTTGCAACCACCCCTACATCTACCTCGAGTGAGACTTCATCTACTTCGCAGGTATTGTCGAAAGGGCCAATAGTTAGGGTTTTGTTGGTGTGTTGTTGTAGCATTCAACCCTGGGTATGCCCCTTCACCAACAGTGTGTGAAGGAGCCTAACCATTAGAATCCATGTATGTAATATTCTTGTTTCACAAGAACATTTGTATCCAGCTAGATAATGTGGTTATCTATCTTCCACACGAACCCTTGAAAACATCCCTCTCTGTGACACTATAGGACTAGGTACAATCTACTACAAACTCTGTAATGTAACCTCCCAATACACTATTCAACCAAAAGTCAATTGTGTAAGAAACTGTATTACTTACTGTATTCAACTGCCTGATCAGTTCAAGGGTCTAGTTTCTCGTAGCTTCAACTCGATATCTTCCAATTTTCTCCACTAGCCTTTCTAACCATTTAGTCAAAATTATCAGAAATTCACCAAAGAAAATTTCATGAATATCTATGAACACATACCTTTTCAACCATTGTTCATGGTTGATCCGTGGGTTCCTATTATGTTCTATATCAAATTATCATTACTTCCTCTCTATACATTTTGTAATATCTTCCTTATTAGGCCTCCAAAACATTCCCCTCAATTACAATTCTCGGTCTCGACAATGGAACCATTTTTTGGAGCACAGTTGGAATAACCGAGGTTAATCATCAATATACCAACACAACCCTTAGACAGAATTTGACATCACCTGCAAGCAAGTGAAGTCTCACCTGAGGCATCTAGAGGGGTTGTAGGAACCAATGATTTGTATTGATGAGGGGAGGTGAGGCCTTCAACATATTCTTACTAATCATCTACTCATGTGCATAGTTTCCATTATTTAAAAGTTACTTATCATTCGACATATTCCATGCATAAAATTATCCCACTTAACATTCATTCAGTTAACAATTACTTCAATGCACAACATTAAAAAATCTTATATGAATACCACATTCAACATACTTAAGCATATATCAGCATTGAACCATAGCATTAACATCATAACATGAAAAGACAACACATCACAACAAAGGTTTAACGTGGTTCACCCAACTTGGGCTATGCCCACAATGACTGGCTTCTTATATTATTAATTGGTAATATTCTTACAACTATGCATTGTGCTACAAAATATGAAACAATAACATTACCCAAACCATTCCTAGCCATTCTTCTACACTATGAGCTTCACTCCTCAGTCATAACTCAAAACTTCTTCGAATGCTCGACTCAACTTACCCCAAAGGAAATAAGAAACATTCGTACTTCAGAGCCCCTCTACCCAAAAACCATTTACATATTTATACATCAAAATAGGGCTAAGCATGCTACAATGTGGACACAATTTTCCAAAAATCCTAACTACTTTCTTCCTTTTGCACATCGCTCCATTCTGCTTCCTTTTGTTGCATGCATTGAATTTTTAAAGTCTTCTATCTTCATGTGCTCTAGTCCATTTTATATCTTCCTTTATTCTTTGACTTATTATGGAACATATCCAAAAACTTAACCAAAATTCATTATCCAACAACATTGCTTCCATCAATTCGATTCAAATCGTAATAAATCAACAACTCTTCCCATGCAACTATTGTTTTCACTACACAACTAATATTCAATTTCCTT
>JASDQU010375005.1:66312-84641 GCA_032191745.1 Picea mariana | reverse complement strand
CAAAATCATCAACAGGATCCCTAGGCAGTGTTACTTCACCTTACTTCTACTGATCTTCTTTTCTATTGGTCTCTTCTCTATCTACTTCGTCATCACCTCCTCATCTAGGTGATACTGAAGCAGTTTCATCTCATGCACTGCTCAGGTTTTGTACTTCTTTAGTATTCTTCCTTCTGTTGGTTCCAGGTGTGTCGTGTTCATTGTGAGTGGCCTCTGAGCTACCAATTAGTTCAAGATCATACATTTTTGTAGGTTCAAAAGGGATAAGAAGGTCTACTGACCAGTCCTTGGTTATATCCTCAATGTCGTCCTCTGTGAGCTTATAGTATGACTGAAGCTCTTCTTTATGCTCGTCTGCGCATGTAGTGATATAAATGAAGTATTGATCTACATGGAACTTCATGAGAGGTCTGAATCAATATAGGGTGTTTGGAGTCATGCGAGTGAAATTTGTGATGGCCCTCTTGAACTACACGTAGTATGTATGGAATACTTCTTTTGATTGCCACTATTTTCCCATATCACTCGAGTACTAGAGCGTGGTGAACTTTGCAGTGAGTGGTTTGAACAACTCAATGTCCAGGAAGGTCGCACCTTCCGGCATCTCCCAAGTAGTAAACGCTATGAGGATTAGGAGCTAGCTAAAGTGGAACTCATAGCCCTGATCTTGAGCTTCATAGCAGTCCAATTCCAGCTGGTTGACTAGGTACTNNNNTACCTTGTAGCCTTGCGTCCCCTTTTCTACATCACCATATGTGTCTTTGATCCTCTGTGCTAGTGCACGATCTGTAGCCTTCCCTGGGTAGAAGTCTTGTGGGTCAAGTCCCTGCATGCTCAATTCGATGATCCTATGGATCAGGGTAGGATCGACTGTGATGAATCTATCTAGCCATAGATATCCACCATGGTAACATGATAGCAAGATATTAACACATGCGTTAACCTTATGGTATTGTCCAAAGTGTGGGATCTTCATCACATTCAAGAGGGTGGACTGCGTGAGGTTCATATTCAATGGTTGGGGGATTATTTTCAAGTTCTTCCCCTTCATCCTAGTCAAATGCCTGTAAGGAGTGTGCATGTTTTAGTTCTTGCGGTCCCCTAGGTTGAATTCATTGAACTTCAACGTCATGATCTTATCCTATTGTGTTCTAACTGCACGTATCCCCATCGGGAGGTACACAGTAACCATGGTGTAATCAAAGTCTCTCAGGACACTGTCATGACTCACTGCGCCAGCTAGAGGTGGGATGTAGTCGGGCATGATAGTCGAGATTAACTTCCTGTTTGCCAAGTCATCTGGGTGCTTGTTTCTTTTCTCTCCTACAGATCGGGATGGTCTGAATTCATGAGAAATCGATGAGGAGTCTTTCACTCCTCTCGTCGATGAAGCTTGAATTTCGATGGACATCACCTTCTCAGCCATAAGGTCTATTAGAAATTATTCGATGACTTTCTCTGTGGTGCTGAGCTTGTACCACATGCATGCTTAGATCGGATAACTCAGGTGGATGAATGAGTGCTCAAAGCAATAGAACATGTGTCGATCTCAATAAACATAGCGCAGTAGTAATGAGTTGGCTAGGATACAATTCACAAAAGTGTTCTCTGTGCAACAGTCGAAGGAATAAGTAGACATGATGTAAAGAATCTCTCCAATGGATGGGAGGCCTTCATTAATGTGGTTATGTCTATTACAACACAGTCCCAATAGTCTGATAGCGAGATTTCTGGATGTAACTCTTGTTCTAACCATTTGGGGGCATCAGTCTAACGATCATAATGCCTCCAACAGTTATATTGCTTCATCGTGGCGAAGTGCCATGTTGTGTTGTTCTGATATCCTAACGAAGTTCTTGTTCTTCAAACCGTCCTTCTGCGAAGTCCCTTCTAGAACCTTCTGTAACTTTTCAATATTTTCTCTCTTCTTACTGATCTTTCTAGCCTTCTTCCCTGTAATCTTTATCTTGGTATTCCTCTATCCATTCTGATTCTTATCTCCTTTTAGCATAGTAACTTCGCATTGTTGATAGTATTTTGTAGGGTTCAAGGGAAATACTTCTTCTCTGTCTGGGGTAGGTGCTCCACTCTTCTATGAGTCTTCTTATGTTCTTTCCACTTCGACATCCAAGTTTCTGGTTCTAAACAACTTTGATCTGTTCTCTTGTTCTTCAATCAAGTGCGTTATCCTCATAGTCATGAAATCTCTTAGTTATTGCTTCTTCTATTCTAAGATTTCCTCTTATTTTCTTCTGGCCTGATCTTTCTCAATCCAAGGTTTTCCTAGTAATATAGCAAATGAGGCATTGTTCTCAATAAATTTAACAACGTCAAAATCTTCTTCTATCGAAGTTCCATGATCTCTCATAGATATCTGGGTGAGTCTTCCACATAGGGTTATCAACTTTCCTCTGAATAATCCTATTCCTCCTAATGAAGGAATCATAGCAGGCTTGCCTAAAATTTCCCAAGTTCTTTCTGTCATGATATTCACCTGTGTTTCTTCATCCAAAACACACTCAATGTCGAAGTCTCATATTATTGTCTCTATGAACTTTTTTTCTTTGAAGCTCTCTAATAAGTTGATATTTCTGTAATCATTCAGGGTTTCTTTCATTTGTAGCAATACATTCTTTGATTCTTTCTAGGGTTTTTCCATGGTATTAGTTTATTGATCTTCCTCAGGATTTTCTTGTCTCATATTCATTCTTTCAACCTTAGCAATCATTCTAGGGCAATCCAAAAATTCATGGTCCATATCTCGGCAACAAAGACAACTAGGTATTCTACCAGGGAATTCCTTAACAAGATGTCTCGGTCTTATGCAACTGTAACAAAGAGTTAATCTTTTTTTTCTTTGAAATGATCCCTAGTATTTCTTGTACTGCGCACTAGGATCATAGTAGCTATCCTACAAAAAATTCTTTCTAGGGTCCTGCATCCATTTATTAGTCCAAACATTCTTTCTATGCATAGGGGTAACATATATTTCATTATTTCTATCAGATATACTCATATCAAACCTTATTTCATCTAGATGTGTCCTATTTTTCAAGCCAGGACAAAATTTATCAAACATACCTAGATTCATACTTTTGAAATAAAATTTTCCACTTATCTTACCTTTTCAATAAAAAAATTTCACTGTTCTTACCTTTATCAGAGCACAAATATTCAATATCTTACCTCTTTTCTTTAGATCTGACTTCTCTTCTTAGCACAGATCTTTACAGGTCAAGTAGAATACTACGCACTAGGGAAACAGATCTACACACAAAGCTTTCTTTTCTTTAGTTGCCAGTAATCACAGTTTCAGGTCCCAGCAATAGAACCATTTGTTGGCACAGGGGCAGACCCAGGGTTCAATGCTCAAGAGCACACCAAAAAAACCCTAACTATCGGCCCTTTCAGCAAAACCTGCAAAGAAGATGAAGTCTCACCCGAGGTAGAGGCAGGGTTGATTGCAGGACTCAAATGTATGCAACCTTAGATGGGACACAGATATGTGATTACAACACCTTAACAGAGCACTTAGTAGTTACAATTCATTAATATCTAGCCTTAGTTTACAACACAGATAAACCCTAATAACAGAGCATCACAGTATCTAGCATTCATTCACATTATTCAACGATAAGCTATCATATTAGATTCTTCTAAGAATATATCAGTGCACTAACTATTTAATCACATAAACAAGAGAACAACCATAAAGCACAAAGAAACCACAACACAGGATATATGTGGTTCACCCCCAACATGGGGCTACATTCACCAACTATTCTTCTCTTTTATTTCCTTCTGTCAATCTGCTACATGCACAGAGCCATGAGATCTTGCTCTGCAGAGGACATGAGATCTACATGCACTTCACTAGATCCTCCTTCCCTGAGTTACATCAAAAATCCTTTCCACATTCTCTTACAATCACTTGCACTTAGCTCTACAAGTCTCACACAGTATGCACGAAGCATCTACAATCCACACTTGCACTTAGCACTTAACACTTAGAAAGGTACCAAAAAGACATTCTCTCTTCTTACCTTTCCTAGACTTCTATTTATACATTACAAAAAGGGACTAAACATGGGTAAACCCATGGGCCGACATTCCCATACCTGTTACATAGCCCAAAACCCAAAAATCTGTAAAAAGGGGCCGAGATCCAACAATCTCCACTTCGACTTGCACTCCGCCTTCGATAGCATGTTGAAGTCCCAAAATAGATGAATCATGACCAAGGATTCTCAAAACTTGGTCAAGGGCCAACATGATTATTTTCTAAAGTCCACACAGATCTCATACTTGATAACTTTTCTGGCAGGGGATTTGAAGATATACTATAATGGATCACTATTACACAGAAAAATCTCTCTCTCTCTTCTTTCAAAGGTGTTATGGATATTTTTAACTACTTAGTCAACAATTTCCCAGCATGCATTAAACTGTACAACACAATCAACTACAACATCCACTCCCATAAATATTACTTTAGCACATAGATAGTCAAGAGATAAGAAATTGAATCCAAAGATCTTTAGCTAATACATTCTCTTTATTCTACTTAAATTTCTCAAGTCACTTTTGTGAAAAATTAAACTTACATAGTTCTAGAACATAGCATAAAAAAATTTCTGATCTAAACACTATAAAGATCTAACCAAGTATACTTATATAGAAACCAGATAGTGATGCAATTGTTGAAAGGGGTTCCATTTTCCACCCAATCATAGGCACAAAAACTCCTGGATGGATTTACCACTAGCCACCCCCTAGCTAGATCATGATACTCTAAGAGAGACTCTTCCTTCTGTTCAACAACAACCGGCGATGGAGGCCACTCTCCTCCTCCCATGGGAACTGGGAAGATCAGTTTTATCTCCACCAAGAAAGGGGGTATGCAATGAGTTATTCCTCATTCACTCACCTTCCTCATTCACTCATCTTCTCTATAACCCTGTTTATTAGCTTGGACTAAAAATGATACCCAAAAATTCTTGTACCCAGAACAAATTCATTTTACGGTTCTCTTCATAACCAGAGAGTTTCACATGCTCTCCCTCCTTATAAAATGGTCACCAACCCCATTCCCCTTACATTCTCTTTTCTACCCACAAATTTCACTTCTTTTTTTTCCTTCCTCAACAAGATTTCATGCGTCCAAATCCTCATTTCATGGTCAGGTTAGGAAGTTTTCAGATGGGTACTCTGCCCATATCCTCATTGACTCTTGAAGAGGACTTCCCAACTACCATCCTAACTAGTAATTTATTTTTATGGGTCAGACGGCTGTTCTGGTTCTGAATAATTTAAATCCAGTAAAGTACTAGTCTAGTGGGGATCATATCAACCCTTACTGGTTCCCTTCACCATCTCTCTCATGCATCATGATCTACCTTTGAAAATGCCTTCAACATTTTGTAACAATTTCCATTTTATTTAGTAACATAAATACATATATTACCTTTTTTAACAAAAAGGTTCATCAATTCCAACATCCACACATATTCAATTTGCCCATAGTATTTTAGTAGGTTATAGTTATATTTACAAGATGGGGTAAATAGGGGTATTACATTGGAATGGAGGGAAATATAGAACAAAATGGAATATAACATTGTGGTTAATGACCCAAATACTTTCTCACACTCTGGGAGTGTGGATTAGCTAAATTCTTCCTGGTTTCAGGCTATTAGAGAAATTTCTATTTTTGACCTACTAGTTCAGTGGGAGTTAACTGACTAGTTCTATTTTATACTTTCTATTTTTACCATCACTATTATGCATGCATGCATTCCTAAGGAGAGGTAAATGCTTGATTGATTTTCTTAATTATGGAATGTTTTGTCCTCTATGTAAGTGTATTCCACTCATTCATTGTATCATATTGATCATCATATGTATCAATCATTCATTCATTCATCAACTCATTGGATTAGTGTGAATATATTTTCTCATTCTTCCATATGGAATCTCTCATCCTTTCTTTATAATACTTTTTTGTAATAAATTTAGGTAGATATCCTATGCATGTTTTGATGAAACATTGACATGGTATCATAGCTATTCTTATTGGAGAAAGCCAGACAAACCAGAGAATAAGGAAAATAGGAGATTCGGTGAGAAAAATTCATGGTCGTACCTTTATGTTGTTATTTCTCCCAAAATACTAACTTTCTAAGGAAATGACCAGAGTGAGAAGTAAATCAACCTATTCTGAAAGTGGATTTTCAACCGTTTTTCGAAATTCCTCACTGTTTTCCAAGAAAAGAAGTCGAAAGATCACCTCCTGAAATTGATACGAATTTGTGGTCGTACCTTTATATAATGATTTTTCCCAAAATATTAACTTTCTGAGGAAACAACCCTTTTGAGAAGTAAATTGACCCATTCTTCAAGTGGATTTTCAACCGTTTGGATAAATTCATCATTGTTTTCTTAGAAATGAATCTAGAAGATTCCCTCAAGAAACCGATATGAATTTTCCATTTGATGTGCCCTTTCTGCAGTGATTTCTCAATTTTTTCACTAGCAATATGAGAGTAAAATTTTAGTGGTTTATTTGAATCAATTGTGAGAGAATCATTGTAATGGAGGAAAAATATGCAGTTATATTGAACCTTCAGAGTCTGAATCTAAAATTGTCAAACAAGTTAGCAAATTTCGAGTTCAATAAGAGAGATCCAATATTTGTCTTCAAAACATGTGTACCTATTTTTCCAGGGATTCTGGACTCATTGAGAGTCTAATGGAGGATCAAGAAGCTCAAGTTGATACTTGGACCTACCACATTAATGAGATGGAGGAGAAATTCACTCTTCTCAATGAGCATTTTTAGGATGATTTAAAAGAGAAAGAAGATATTATTGCTTGTTTGCAAAAATACCTAGAACAATCTATTGCTTCTAATGCCATTGTTGCATTGCTAAGTACCACTGAGATTACTTCACCAAATTTTTAGTTGCACACTCATGGTTTTGGGTTAAAATTGATACATAATATGGGATACATTGCTGGTGGACTTGGTAAGAATGGACAAAGGAATGTACATCCAATTTATCCTGTGATGAGACCAATAAAAGTCGAACTTGGTTTTGTTGGGAACTCATCACCAGTAGCAAGTTGCCTTGATATTCCATCCATTAAGACTCAATTTGTTCAATCACAAGAGTCCATTACACAATCTGACTCTTATATTGTTTATTTGTAGCATACACCTTCTACATCTCATATTGATATAGATTTGGAGCTTTCACAGCTATATTTGACACCAAATTAAGCATTAGAGTTTCCATTATCAAACTCTTCAACACCAACATCAGATTTTTTGGTAGCAACAAACTCTTCAACAACATCTTCAGGGTCTACATCCTGCACATATTGACATCCTTGCCATCATGATCAAAGACAACATTGTCTTCCTTTCAGGTATCCACAACCTTTTGTTAGTTCCTCTTCTTTCATCTCATTGATGAAGAGGCGTATAAAACAACATATTGGAAAGGTACCAACTCTGAGGATTTTTTTTGGTTGGCTTGACGATTATTCATGACAACATTTGAGAAACTATTTGAGGAAATATTACATATGTTTTTTATCCATGATACATGGGAAACATTATCATTTCTCTTGACTTGAATGATTATGTCGCCTTTACAGTTTCATTCACCACTATTTTGATGACTTTTATGGTATTTTCTTCTACGTTTTGGAAGCACTCTAACTAGCCCGACCATCTTGGTGTAAGATAACGTCTTAATGCTTGGAGAGATCTGAATGTTTTCAATTAGTATCAGCTACAACATTTCATCTTCAACACACTCATTGAAGAAGATTATGATCTTCCATCATCATATCATGCTTCATTGACTTGTCATTTTTTCTTGGTTTTAGAGACTGTCAACCTACCACATGGTGGATCTCATCTATTATTTTGTTCTTTTGATGCATTTTATTTTGAGGGGGGGGTTTGTTCACACATGGTTTTCCCTCTTTCCTCATTTTTATTTAGTTTTCACTAGTTTCATTGTACATGAGTACTTAATATGGCCTAGTAGTCACGACTCATTTTTTACTCCAAAGTGATGTTCAGGGGGGGTGTTGGAGAAATTTCTATTTTCGACACACTAGTTCAATGGGAGTTAACTAACTAGTTCTATTTTAGACTTTATATTTAGACCATCACTATTACACATGCATGCATTCATAAGGAAAACTAGCTACTTCATTGCTTTTCTTAATTATGGAATGTTCTTCCCGATATATGAGTGTATTCTACTCATTCATTGTATCATATTGATCATCATACGTATCAATCATCATTCATTGATCAACTCATTGGAGTAGCATGAATATATTTTCTCATTCTTCCATATTGAATCTCTCTTCCTTTCTTGATATTTTTTGTTCGTGCTTTCTTTAGCTAGATCTCCTATGTAGGTGTTGATGAAACATTGACATAGGCAGGAGGGCCTAGGTCTATCTATTGGAATATTTAGTAAGGATGTGGGACACATACGAGATTATTTTTTGGGTTGGAGTTTACACTCTTACTATATAGGTAGAGAACATTTATTTCATGAATTGAATCTCAAGATGAGGAGCTATATTTTCTTTGGTTAGACCAAGAACAGGTGGTAGAACCACTGGATGGTACATCGAAGAGTATTGTATCGATGGAACAAAAAAAAATAGTGGAAAATTCCAATCAAGGAGGTCATGGATCATGCATTGAGGACAATGATCTTCACCATTATCTAGTCTATCGGAAGTGTAGTTCCACATTTGGACACCAATGCCCAAATGCAGTATGACCCTGAATGTATGGAGCTTAGAGTTTTTAACTGGTGCGAAGGACCTCTTGAGAATATGAAGGATCAATTGAAAAAATGTAAAACATGTTGTATACAAAAATTTGGCTATGGTTCACTTTTGGTGTCCTTATTCCTATAAAGGGTTTTAATGATGTGTCCTCACATGAAGAGGTGGGTAGACATAATTTCACACCATGGTGGTAGTCCTATCATCTCATATGGACCAGTATTGTTCAAATGGATGAGAAAACAATTCATTATGATTAAGGACTATGCATATGTAGGGATGGATTTTCGAGGAGATATGGATTTGTTCCTTCTGGAGGGGGTCTGTGGGAATGACTTAGGTAAAAGGACCTTTTCATATATTTTATTTTATATGTTTTTGATATTTTTTATTTTTTATTTTCATGTCAAGAGACTAATATTTCTTTTTTCATGCAGATGTTGGACCAGTTAGGACATCTAGAACATTATCGATCTAGAGGCGAGGTGATATGGGTGAATTAGTTTCTCATAACCGTGAAACAAAATAATAAATTGAGGAGATAGAGAATAACCTAGAGGGACTCACTTTGGATATACCAGACATGTCGGTGGAGGATCTACCACGTCGTTATCAATGTCACATTGTTGGAGTCTCTGGACATATGGGTCGTTTGATTCAATGGGTGTCTCAGGTAGTAGTATTCTACCACGAGTATCATGGTCCTTGATATGACTATTTAGATCTTTTATCTTTTTTTTATCGGCATGTAACGATATATAAAATCCATAGGCTTTGTATTGTCTAAACACATTTTGTGAACTTTTTTCTAAACTCTTAATACAAAATGACTTTTAAATCGACTTATTTTATGCAATGTGTTATATGTTTGAATTTTACAAATGTTTCAAATGTCTATCTAATACATAATTAACTAAAGCATCTATTAATGGATTTATATTTCTTGGAATGTGTTGATACTCTAAATAGTCAAACTCTCTTTCCAAGAGACGAATCCTTAAATATACTCATAATAGAGTAGGACTTCTGATAAAATAAATGTTACTTAATTGTAGTACTACAAGTTGAGAGTTGAGTCGAACAACTAAGCGACGAATTCCAAGTGAAATGGATTCAGTCAACAATTCAATGATTTCACTATATTCTGCGATATTGTTAGTTGCACAACCAAGACATATACCATGTATACTTATCAACTGATCGATAGGATTGCAGATTTCCCATGCAATAGATGAAAGGTTCCAAGTACTATGGCTAGCACCATCAACAAAGCCAATGTAAGGTAAAGGGAGTATTGCATCCACAAATCAAGAACAATGAAAGATAAGCAGCGAAAGATAGAAATCATTTACAAAAATAAAAAACATAGCACACAAAAAATATGGTACAACATATACAAAGAACTTATGTAGAATGACTCTAGGTGTTGTAGGAAAATCCCCCTGTGGACATGTGAATATCCTCTCAGATCATAGATCCCAATTACCAAGACAGAAAGATGCTAACATTGGCCACTAACATTCCTTTAAATGTAGTTAAACTAGTCAAAGGAAAAGAGGAAGAAAGTATGATGTACCTTTTTCTTAAGCTTGTCCTCGCTTAGTCTAGGATGAACAGGATCTTTAAGACCTTTAATGAGATCTGCAATCCAATAGACAACAAATACAAAGCATTCTTCCTATTCTACCAATATTAGTTTAAACTAAATTTATCAACAAAAGAAAAACCTGTGCAATCATACACAAACTTGAAGGAAACATGCCAAGCATATATTAATGAGAACATCACAAGGCACTTACAATCTGTAGATGCAGTTGCAACAACCTCTCCAAGTCCTCCTTGTCCAACCCCTCTCTCGAAAGATGAATGATCATAATGACGATACTTTTTGTTAATATTCTCCTCCCTTTTCGCCATGAGAATGCCTCTTTTTATAGGATTTGAGAGGCTCAACCACCTTAGTTATATTTGGAATAAGTTGAGGATATGACTCCATCAGTTGTGTTATCTCCCTTAGATGTAGCCTAAATCTTGGATTCGAGCCAAACCAACTCATATAATTTCTAGTTGTCCTTAGAGATAATGGGGGATTTCTTCCCATGATTCTCTCAACCAATCGACGCTCCCTCAAAGATGGAAACAGAGAGTTGTAGTTCTCCCTGCATGTGAGCAACGGAGTGATGATGTTCCAAAAATTCGTTTAAGATGATCATTTCTCAAGGAAAAATATTTTGCTAAGCTTTCCAAATGATGTGTTTTCCTCTTATAACATGTCTTAGAGGATGTATCAAGTGTTTCTATGGTGTCGTTCGCATTGTGAGATGTGTGGGACTAAAATGTGACATTTGCGACACTTGCGATAATGATAATGGGACATTATCGAAGTGAGGAATTTTGGCGTGTAACATATTCCCCCCAAAGTGAAAAGTCATAAGACAGAAGTTGATGACTGAAGCGCTTTGTAGATTTTTGAAGCAAGAGTATGGAGTTGGAGAACCTGGTAGAATATGTAAAAAACCATAAACCAAATGTTATCATATGTTTCAAACCCAAGACATGTATACCTATTCTTGAGTAACAAAGGACTTAAGGTATGGCCACCAACAAATACACTATGGATCCATGATGATACTAACTAAGGGTATAGACACCAAGGATACAATGTGGATCTATACCTATATGACATGAAATGATCAAAACCATGAGAAATGCACAGTGGATATACAAGATGATAAAACATAGCCATAAATCAATACAATGTGGATCTATGTGACAATATATCGACATGCTCAAAATACCTCCTTCGTAGCCTGGGGAAAGCAGATAACAGAGTATATAATCAAACTAGGTTCTTCTTCTCAATCCCAATGTTGTATGAATCTAGCCATGTGAATAGATGTCTTGATGTCAAACATGGTATAAGCCACTTTATTATCGGTCATTGAGGTAAACCGTTAACAAGTGCGAGGAAAATCACTACTGATGTCAATGATTCCCAAAGTACTCTAGTACAATCCAACAAATGTGAATAAATGATCTGAAGTCGAACATTCATGGAATCATACGATAAGAGGTCAATGATGTAAACTCATTTTTGGAGGCATGGAGGCCTGCCATTGAGGCATGCAGGTCCCAAGGTACTAATCGATTTCTAAGTATAATTCTCGAATAATGTGTTGAAGTCGACAAGAAAAGAATTGTTGAAGGAGGGCCTTGATGTGTCCCCCATAATCGACGTGAAATTGACATAGGAAAGTGATGTAATATGTTGAATCAAATGAGTATGGACTGACACATGAAATGGAAACTGGAAATACTACAAATGAATGGTTTGAAGTGAAACTTCCCTTGAACATGATGAGGCATGACAAGTGACTTGGAAGCATTGACTCAACGAGTACAAAAATTGTAATGTGATGAAAATAATAGCACTCTTTGACTGGATAAAAACATATGGTGACACATGGAGTAGCGCTCCCTACTAAGTGGAAAAGGAGCTCTGGCGCTCCCTGCATGTGAGCAGGGGAGCACTGATCTTCCAAAAATTCGTTTAAGATGACCATTTCTGAAGGAAAAATATTTTACCAAGGTTTCCAAATGATGTGTTTTCCTATTCTAACATGTCTTATAGGATTTATCAAGTGTTTCTATGGTATCGTTCACAATGTGACGTGTGTAGGACAAAAATGTGACATTTGCGACACTTGCGACAAAGGTGCGACACTTGCGACAAAAGTGTGACACTTGCGATAATGATAATGACACATTATCGAAGAGAGGAATTTTGACGTGTAACAAATTTCCCCCCAAAGTGAAAATTCATAAGACAAAAGCTGATCACTGAAGCACTTTGTATATTTTCGAAGCAAGGGTATGGAGTTGGAGAACCTGGTAGAAGCTGCAAACAACCATCAAAAAAATGTTGTCATATGTTTCAAAACCAAGGAAGGTATACCTATGCTTGAGTAACAAAGGACTTAAGGTATGGCCGCCAAAAAATACTGTGTGGATCCATGATGATACTGAATAAGGGTATAGCCACCAAGGATACAATGTGGATCTATACCTCCATGACATGAACTGATCACAATCATAATAAATACACAGTGTATCTACGAGATAATAAAACATAGCCACCAACCAATACAATGTGGATGTATGTGATAGTATATCAGCATGCTCAAAATACCTCTTTCGTAGCCTGGGGAAAGAAGATAAAAGAGTGAATTCTCAACCCAGGGTCTTCTTCTCAATCTCGATTTGGTCTGAATCTATCCATGTGAATAGATTTCTTGATGTCAAACATGGTAGAAACCACTTGATTATCGGTCATTGAGGTAAACTGTTAACAAGTGTGAGGAAAATCACCAGTGATGTCAATGATTCCCAAGGTACTCTAGTACAATCAAATGAATGTGAATAAATGATCTGAAGTCGAACATTATTGGAGNATAATATTTCAATGATGTAAACACATTTTCAGAGGTGAGGAGGCTTGCCATTGAGGCATGCGGGTCCCAAGGTACTAACTGGTTTCTAAGTCTAATTCACGAATAATGTGTTGAAGTTGAAAGGAAAATAATCATCGAAGGAGGGCCTTTATGTATCCCCCATCATTGACATGAAACTGAAATAGGAAAGTGATGTAATATGGTGAATCAAATGAGTATGGACTGACACATGAAATGGAATATGGAAATACTAAAAATGAATGGTTTGAAGTGAAAATTCCCTTGAACATGATGGGACACGACAACTGGCTTGGAAGAATTGAATTGATGAGTACCAACAATTTAATGTGACAACAATAAGATAATTCTTTGACTGGACAAAAAAGTATGGCAACACATGGAGTAGCGCTCCCTATTAAGTGGACAAGGAGTGCTAGCGCTCCTTGCATGTGAGAAGGGGAGCGTTGATCTTCCAAAAATTCATTTAATATGACCATTTCTCAAGGAAAAATACTTTTCTAAGCTTTCCAAATGATGTGTTTCCTCTTCTAACATGTCTTATAGGATGTATCAAGTGTTTTTATGGTGTCGTTAACAATGTGACATGTGTAGGATGAAAATGCGACATTTGTGACACTTGCGAAAAAAGTGTGACACTTGTGACACTTGCGATAATGATAATGGGACATTATAGAAGTGAGGAATTTTGACATGTAACACTAGCTATAGTAATTTTTAAGGTAATTACCATTTTTGGGTTCACCCAAAGAAATTCCATTGCAATCGAATAACTTATATGCTCATTTTTCTAATACTCGCTTAATAATATAAGGGCCATGCCTCATAGGCTTGAAATTACCTACTCCCAATATTTCACAATCTTGATCGTATAATAGGGTCACCTTCAAAAAACACACGAGGTTTAACAGTTTTTTCATGTTGATATTTAACACATTTCTTATGGGTTTCATTAGCCAGAGCAGGATCACGATGAGTTTCATCTAATAATGTCAAGTACAAAAGACGTTCTTCCTCAGTTGTGGTAGTGGGAAATAATTTGACGACTAGTTTCAAGGATGGTAACTCACATTCAATCGACAACACAAATTCTAAACCATACTCCAGCTGAAATGGCGTAAAACCCATGGTTGTTTTGACCAAGGTTCAATATTCCCATAATGATAAAAAATCATTGTATTCCAATTCATTTTCTGAATCCCTATCATTCATGGAAACATTGTTGTCAAGACTTTGTTTACAGATTCGACTTGGCCATTGGCATGCAAATAATATGGAGTTGATTTTTCATGTCGTAAACCCAACTTGGTGGTTAATTCTGACAGCATGTAATTTTGAAAATGAGTGCCATTATCAATGACAATGGCTTGGGGAACATTGAATCGAGCAATCATGTGATTAAAAATGAAAAGGGATGCAATTTTCTCGGTGTTTTTGTATGTAGGAATCACCTCGGCCCATTTAGTGAAATAACCCATGGTAACAATAATATACCCATGCCCCCCAAATGAGTGAGGGTTACATGTCATGAAGTCAATGCCCCATTTTGAAAATGGACTAGTTGAAACTATAGGGTGAAGAGGAGAAAGAGGCGCATGCATATTACTATTGTAGATTTGGAATACATGGCACTTTTGGACTACAAGGATGCAATATTTAAATAATGAGGGAAAAAATTATCCATCTCGCATAATTTTTTGGGAAATGGCATACCCAGACATATGAACACCACATGATCATGCATGGAATTCATTAAGAGCTCTCTTTTCTTCTTTGTGTGCTAAACATTGTCTAAAAATAGAATCAACACCACGACAATAAAGGGTATCACCAACAATAATGTATTGTCGAGCTTAGTATCAAATTCGATGAAATTTAGTACTAGACAAATCAGTTCAAAAGGTTTGGGTCTAGAGATAGATTATTGTGTTTCCATACCATGGATCTCAGGAATTGATAAGAAAAAAAAGATTCATCAGGAATAAAATCTTTTGCCACACTTTCTATTTGAGTCAAGGGAAGGTCACAAATTAATTCAACAAAAACCAAATATTTATTTGGTTTGGATTTATCAAATTCCAATTAAACCTCTTGTAGGATAAAAATCCATTTAGATTATTTCCCCCCCAACACTTGTCTAGTCAGAATGTGTTGCATGGGGTTGCAGTTAGAAATGATGGTAGTTTTGCGAAATAAAATGTAGTGACAGAAATGTTGGACAGCTTGAACAACAGTCAATGACAATTTATCCAAACATGAATATTTGATTTTGGAAGTCATAATATTCCTAATTAAATATTAAATCACATGTTAATCATGTGATTCATCTTCTTGGAAAAGCACCATAACAATGGTACCGTTAGAAGCAACAAGGTACAAAAAATAGTCTCGAATGTAGTTTGGGGGGTGTAATAATGGTGTGTGGGTTAATGCATCCTTCAAAGCATCAAATCACTTTTGAGTGATGTCATCCCACATAAAAGGAACCCCTTTCTTAAGAAGTCGATTAAAATATTTAGTAAGTTCAACGTAGTTGGGAATGAATCGACCTAAAACGTTTGCCTTCCATTGCAAACTTTGGAGTTGGCGAAGTGTAGAAGGAGGAGGTAAGTTTAGGATGGCCTCAACCTTCAAGGGATCAACTTGTATCCCTTTCTTGGATGAAATAAAACCTAAGAGACGTCTCAATTCCACACAAAACACACATTTATGTGGGTTTAAGTGAATATTGTCATGTCAAAATCTAAGGAATATGGCTTGTAGATGGGGTGCTTTCCATTCCAGGGAATGGAACACTACTAAATATTTGGATACCAGTGGGGGTTCCTATAGAAGGATTCTAACCAATAGAAGGTTTTTGACCAAAAGGAGGGTAAGTTCTAGAAGGATATTTTCCAATAGGAGTTTGTTGTCCAAAAGGAGGATTTATCCCAGTTAACGATGATTGTGCCCAAGTAGGAAAAGATGGTCCTACAAAAGGTTTCCCCCCAGTAGGAACAGATCCCGCAACATATTGATTGAAATTTAAAGGCATGAATATCCCTATATATGGTTTACTGATGGTTAAAGACACAGATGGTCCTATAGACAATTGAATTGGAGCACTCATCCCACTCATAAAACTATGTTGTTGAATAGATCTAGGATCAAGATTAGTTTATGAGGTGTGTACCATACTTGGAATAGACGTACTAGATGAATTAGGAATACTAGTTGACCAGGGAGGACAATTAAAAAGTGAGGCAATGATCGAAGCTCCAGAAAAGGTTCCGCTGAGTGATTGATACCCAAGATGTACAAAAGATCCACTAAAATCATAAGATACACCAGATCCACTGTGTACATAATTTCCACCCATAATAAGAAGTGAGGTTTAAATTATGGTACTTCCTAATATAGATTATGTATATGTCGATTGATCCATGGTAAACCCAGTGAAAAAATATGATGTTGTATGTAAACATGGATTTTGACTATCGATAATTAACGATTGATACCAAGCGTTGTCCCTTTAGGGAGATATAATTGGCATAGGTAATTTAATAAGAAGAGGTCCTTCCAAGTTAGTTATAGGTGGATTAAAATGAAGACAAATATCTTCTAGGATAGCTTCTACAGTAACAATACCAACCTATGAAGAGACAGACTCTTGATAACTAACTTGTATAGGATTTAAATCCAACCTGTTTGAAATGATAGAGTTTTGATGAGTTACAGGTGGTGGGATAGATATTGAACTTGGAAAAGGAAAATCTTGTTGAGGACTAGAAAGTGAAGGTACTGAAAATAAACTTAGTGAAAGAGGAAAATTTTCAAGTAGTTCAGGTTCAATAAGTTCAGGTTCAATAGGTTCAGGATCAACAATCTGTGTGCTTTCAATCTCAAGTTCCTCAATTTCTAAAGTCTCATTTTGTACTACCTCATATTCTTCTATTGTTTCAAATTTTTTTGTGTTTTTTGGTTGTATAGTCTCAATGTCTAAATATTCATGTTTTGATACTTCCGATAGATTAGGGGGTAAACCTTCCATTCTAAGAGAACGACGAATACGTTTTTCCACTATAATTTTTATTAAAAAATAATAATTATTCCTATGGTCTACTAGGGAAAACAAACAACTCTCGTTAAAAATCTAGGAAACAAACATACAAACAAAATAACTTCCCACAATGACACACTAGTTGGTGATTAAATCCAACATCATGAAATCAATATGAGAATGGGATGGGATAGAGAGGGTAGAAAAGTTATGTTGGTGACCTATTTAACGGAATTACACCCTGGTGCAAGCTCCCTCACGGGAAAATCACGGGTTACCCTCCAAGGAGCCCAAGTGAGCTTGATCAATGTTTTTTCCAGGTACAAAAAATATTTCTCCCTTCGTCTCCACCTTGTGTATAATCCCTAAATATTATGGCCACTAAGGTCACCACTTAAAACTAAAATGCCTAGGGAAACAATCGACGGTTCAATATACATGCAAGGGTAGGGACGTAACCCAAAATATCCATGAGAGGTACCTATGACTGAGGTGTGAACCTCCCAAGTGATCCCTAAGTGTCTTTCAACACCATTTTAATACGTGTAAACCAATCCACCAAGACCAACTAAGTGGGGTTAGTTACTCCATTGGCCCCAATGTGACCTTGTTATTGATCCTTGTGTGAGAAGGGTTTCCAAAGACAGAGATGCAACAAATAGATTTCTCTCCCTAAATCAAGATTCTAAGTTTGTTTTGTATATTTGGAGAGTTAACCTCAACACCTATTCCAAATCCCTACAACTAATCTAATGTTGGTTTTCTACGAATTAAAAAATATCGAATAAATTTTGTTAGCTTTGATTTTACAGTTGTTGTTTACTCAAGAGAAAAATGGCATGGACAAGATGATGTTTTTACTGAATTGAAATGATGCAAAGAGATGAAAATAAAATATTTCCCTTCAATTTAAGCTATATTACCAGAGGGAGAAAACTGTTATATTCCTGAATGCACAATGTCCCAAATTTTCATAAATACCAAGATGTTCACTACTCGAA